>CAHIKZ030005305.1:782500-805000 GCA_903632075.3 Acanthosepion pharaonis
ATTCCTGCTTTCGTTTTTTTTTTCTAATGCAAAACACAGATCGGTTTTTACATTCTACAACCGTTACTCAGCACGAGTCAGGCATAAAGAAGGACATTCTGATAATATCATAACTCAAATCTTGCAGTCATAAGAGCCTATATGATATGGACGGCGTCTTATAGATTAAGCTACATTTTTCCTTGCGATATTTTTTTTGTTTAAATCTATTAGCCGTCTCAGAGAAGCCCATATTTATCAGATGAAGCATTACCCGAAATTATAAATTTTGGTCATTTTTTCATTTAATTTCTGGTGCTATTTATTGTAACACAGTTACTTGTCTATTCTCCAATCGTTATGTAAGAGACGTGGATTGAAACCAGACTTTCGACGATATTTACACGTATGATAAGAGTTGAAGCTGATTATGACAGGCGTGTAGCTGTTTTAGGTTTTATCAGATTAATAACGTTAATTAATGAATATTCTGTTGCTAATTATATTGATTAGTACGAAATCAATGGCTACCATCTTAGTTTACGTCGAGAATTTTTTTAAACGTCAAAATACTTCGAATAAATGAAATGTTCTGGTCTGATAACGACCCAGATGACCTGATGAAGAATAAGTTACTCGCATGAATGAAGTGGTACTTCTAGCATGACAATAAGAGATTATGTCAGTTCTGTCTGAGTAATTTGTTTTATCCGTTAGTGTCTGTTTATTTATTTATTAAATATTCGTTTATCTGAGAGAAATCTAGACGAACAAATCTGTTCTGGAAAAACAACCCCAACGAAAAAAAGAAAAAAAAAAAAAAAAAACAAAGCGAGGAATTGAGATTCAGAAGTTTTGTAGGAGTTTGATTTCTGCTTTAGATTTCATTGAAGCAGATGATACCAGTCGAAGGTCGATTAAAATGGACGATGTTGTGCAAAGATTCGACGTAACTATATCAATAAATATGTAGATTAATGTTGAAGAAGTGTTTTTATTTTACATAACAAATAAATATTTTTTAACATAAAACGCTTTCTTGTCAATGTACTTAATTCAATGGCAAATATTAATCTCACAGAAAAGAATATATATTGAAAAGATCAAGATTCGGCAAAGAACTAAATCAAGCTTCTGATTTATGGATCCTCCATATATATATATATATATATATATATATATATATGTATGTGCGTGTGTGTGTGTGAAATTTCTCAGAGTTAACCTTAGAAATGTAGAAAATGGTTGAATCCATCAGCACAACAATAAAAACAATATTTCCACACGTGACAGTACTTGACGTAGTTTTTCAGTTAACAATATGAATATAATAGCGTTTTCTAAATTCTTCCAGTTGCTAAGGACATTTTGTTTTGTTATTATTAGTTACTTTGTTTTAATAAATTCATTTCGTTTTTACCTTCAAAAAGTCCACATTGGACGAAACGCGTCGGCTAATATTACAGTTTTCCTATTATCTTTTACATATATATATATATATATATATATATATATATATATATATATATATATATATATATATATATGAAGAAAATAGACAGAAAAAAACAAACAAAAATATTAATATGCAATTATGCTGTATTAATGTTAATATAAAGTCAACGTCGGACGTTTCGGTCTATTTTAGACCATCTTCAGGACATTTTCATTTAAACATAATTGACATTAGAACATATAAAAATTCAACATGAAAAAACGATGGACATAAGAGCACAACTAATCCAAACAGGTAACTGAAATTTTTATATAAGATCAGCGTTCCGTTTAAATATGATCACGTCGTCGTCACGTGGGCGATGTTGTGAAAACGTATTCGAAGATGATTATATATATATATGTATGTGTGTGTGTGTGTGTGTGTGTGTGTGTATGTATTTATTTTTAATCTGGCATTTTAATCACTTCAAAGCTTCAATCAATTGCCGGAGAACCTATTTTCTTTATTAAGACTTCTCGAATGCGCATGCCGATAGATATAATGCACACTATTTAGAATAAAAATGGGGCGTCTATTTCAAATACGAGTGTCCACTATAATAAAGTCTGTAGTCGTCGTCGTTGGCGAAACTCGTTGCAGATTATTGGGACATTCATCGACATGTCCTTCTGTGTGAAGGGAGTTCTATGTTGGATTTGAAGAGGCGTTTGCAGCCACCGCCTGGTAGGATAGGAGGGTTCATAGCTCTGTGTGTGTGTGTTGGGGGGGGGGTTCTTTTAATCTATTCTATTAGGTTGGTGCAGAAATAATGACGTAATAATGTCGTTTTTTGACGTTAAAAAATACGAGAAAAAACGACATTATTACATCATTATTTTTGCACCAACCTAATATTTCTCTTCAGGTGTTTTCGAAGGATGATGTTTTTGTTCGTGGACTGCTTTTCTTCAATTGGTTCTTTCTGAAGCTTCCGTTTCCCAATTGACCGGACCAATTTCTGTCCCCAGCAAGGTGCTTTTCAGCTGATCTTTAAATTGACGACGTGGGGCCCACGTGTTCTCTTGCCAGATGCGAGCTCAAATAAGAGTATTTGTTTGCGTTGGCTGATGTCTGGCATTCGGGCGAGGTGTCCGGCCCACCGAAGTCGGTGTCGAGTAATAACGGTTTCTAGAGACTCACCATCTTTGCGTGGAGGAGAATTTCGCTGTTTGTGATCTGGTCCTGCCATGTGTTCCGCGGCATTTGACTAAGTTTAATTCGATGTAATCATTCAAGTCTGCGGATGTCTCTCCGGTAGAGTACATAGGTCTTTCGGGTGTCGAGATTACAACAGCTCGGTAGACCATGAGCTTGGTAGTTTGTGTTAGTCCAGGATTGCCGGAGACTCTTTTGAATAGCTTGCCCTATGTTGCGTTGGCGGCCTTGATTAGGTTATCGACGTTTTTTCAGTGTGTGCATTTGATTGAAAATTGTTCAACATTCTCCAGGTCTGGTCTATTTATGGTGATATTGACTCCAGTTTGAAGTAATAAAAGCCAATGTCAGTGTATCACACTTGTTTTAAATTTTACTCATAGAGTCTGTAGTCCAACATATAATGCCATTTTGTAACTAGGCCGACCCCGAGAACAAATTAAATACATTTCGGGCCGGATCTGGACCGCAATACAGAAATTTGGGATTTCCAAATTTTCATTATGGCGATTTATTTACGAATTCTTTTTTGTACGATAACAATTTTTATAATTTTGGAAATAAATTTGGGAGTAGTCGAAATTAATTGCGAAATCCAGCTAAAGTCACCCATGAAATAAAAATAATTGTTTATATGGAAAGTAAGGACCTATATACATGAAATTGTCTTTAAATTAAGTGGCGACAGAAGATTTATCGCTGAACTTTTAAAATGTAAGCCTAAATATTAATGCAATACTTAAATGCTGCAATCAATTTTGAGTTCTTCTGTAATTTACTGTCGCATATCGCATCTATTGCTTCCTAGCTATTGTGACGAAGGCCCAATCAACTGCCCTCTGCAGGACCTAGCTTAAATGCCGCCCGATAGGTCGGTGCATGAAAGAAGGATTGCTGCCTAAATACACACACACACACATATATATATATATATGTTGATAATATTAGTGGTTAATATACATACATACATACATACATATATATATATATATATATATATATATATATATATATGTATGTATATATAAATTCCAAGAGGATAGAATCCAGGTAGAACTCAATGTCCAGTACAGAGTACGATTCCAATGTAATAAATTATAACCATGGAATATTAGTGTTTGAGCCTTTTCTCACTTCGTTAATTTTACGTATACTTGATGAGGTCCGTCAAAAACGCGTGAATTTCTTTTCATTTTTCATTTCAGCTTTTGGAAGTAAAGTCTGATGATCCAGAACCCTGTTAAAGGGTTATGGTGAAATAGCTTATTACATGGGGTCTTAACGTGGTCTGTCTTTTATTCAAACAAATATATATATATATATATATATATATATATATATATATATATATATATATATATATATATATATAAGCTTTAAAGATATATATATATATATATATATTTGTGTATTTAGACAGCAATCCTTCTTTAATGCACTTTTCATTGAATACGACAGACAAGGTACTTCGATTTAGTTTTTTATACAATTTTTCATGTGATAATATTTTTTGATAAATTGTATAAAAACTGTCCGAATGGTCTTTTTATCCGAGCGCTTTCGGCTATTCATTTAACCATTTTCAAGGATGAAATATTTTAACTTTAAAATAAGAAATAGTTTGTTGCATGTATATAATGTTTTATTTTTTTTTAAACACGGCCAAGATATTGTGTCCATGTTCATAGTTGATATTATTGTGATTTTTTTTGTTTTTATTAATAAGGCTTCCATTATTTTCATCCTTTTTTGCATGTACATGATGCCGTTATATTTGTGTTGTCAACATTTGAACTCTGTCGAAAATCTTTGAAGTATCGTCGAAAGACGCCTTTTCATTCCTGCTATCGAAATAGATTGAAAATCAGAAAGAAAAGAATTCTCAGTAACTACTCAGTCATCAATACAATAATTGCTGATAGAATAAGTATATATATATATATATATATATATATTGCTTTAGTAATGAAATTAATCATTCACTCGCCAGTAATTTACAATAATCTGAGGAGACGCATTGATATGCGTTGAAACACGATTGCCATTGTGTAGCAATTTTTAATATGATTTTGTCTTAATATCCTAAAATAAATAATATTTTGCTCTACTCTGTAATGAGCCCTCTTTTAAATTGAATGTTACGAACGTTGGAATTTTACTTTATTCATTATCATCTTTTTTTTTCTTTTTTCCCCCGCATGTGATCTAATACTGAACAGATGTTATAGTTTAGGGCTGGTTATTTGCCACGATTAGGGTTGTAGAATGTTTGCAGAAAGCTTTTGTGGAAACTGTATTCTTTGAGTAAACCCAACTTCCTGAATACTGAAAGAATACAGCATCCAGAAACCCTTTTTTCCAACCCTCTACAGCCCGAATCATAGCAAAGAACTAGCCCCAAACTATCAGATCTCTTCATTAATTTAATACACGCAGAAAAAAAGTAACAAGGCCTAAATAAATAAAAGAAATTCCTACGGAAAAAAGTTCTCGGTGAAAAAATACACGGGCGATTTTTAAAATCTTTTTCATGATATTCCATTTGGTCAAAAGAACTACTGATATACAATAAATATTATTAGTTTCATTATATATATATATATATATATATATATATATATATAGCCTATATGGGTTCTATAGCCTTGGATTGCAACTAGTCTCTGAATTCAATACCTGCAGAGGGTCGTTTGAGGGCTCTGTATTCGACCCTTCAAAAAGTGTGATTGGTTCTGCACAAAGCCTTCACCACTATAATCAAATATCATGTACTGATGTCGGGCTGTCGGTTTCACCTGAGCGAGAGAGTTAAGGTGACAGGGACAAGTACAGGATTAAAAACTGAATTGAAAGACACTCATAAGCCGAAAACGACGGGAGAGTTCATCATATATATATATATATATATATATATATATATATATATATATATATATATATATATATATATATATATATATATATATATATAGATATAGGCACGTCAGGCTATATGACGGTTCCGTATAAGATACAAGCTCGAATCCTGTCGAAGGACGAATATTTTCTATGAAAGTTTCTCGGACATTCACACCGGTAAATGTTATTTAATACTGTTTATTATAAACAGAGCATTTACCTAAATATTTTTATCTATAAAAGAATGTTAAACATAAAATGTCTTTAAATAATTGTCGGACTTTGTCCATTTCATCATATATATATATATATATATATATATATATATATATATATATATATATATATATATATATATATATATATATATATATATATATATATATATATTAGCATGTTACTTATGTTCTTTCGTTTTTGTATGAACTGTGAATGATCTTGAAGAATAATCTCCCGTAGCATTTTCTTTTGTTCTTAGTGGCTTTGTTCATCATGTGAAACTGTTGTCTGGCGTTATGGAAATTTTATTTCAGATTTAGACACCCGTTTGAGATGAAAACCCAAGTAGACAAGAATGAGCATGTTTGACATCTCTTTGCTTTTAATCATGTTCAAAAAGCAGCTGGAGACATTTGCGATGCGTACGGATATGACGTCACTACATGCAGTATGATATGAAATGTTTTAAAACAATCATATGGTCAATAGTAAGCTGTAGGTTAAACAAATGACCTGGCTCAAAGAGGTAATTCGACTGAAAAGACCTGACCGGCTATACAGTGTGATTATTCAACATGGTAATACTCGACCCCCCCCCCGACCCCGGCGTCGCTAACCCGACCAAACATGCAATTAAAGAGCTCGGTTGGGAATTTCTGCCACACTCACCATATTCTCTTAATTTACCATCTTCCTTTTACGATCAATTTCTAACAGTTTGTAGGATGTTCCGTTCAACAATGAGACGAACCTTAAAACGTGGCTTGATATTTTCCAGCCCAAACACTGTGATCTCTATTGTCGAGGCAGTTAGTCGATCTTTGGTAGGAGTTCGTAAACAATAAAGGAAAGTACCTTGTTGAATGGTTTGTCGGAACTATTAATAAATACATATGTATTAAGATAAATTATAATAAAAAACGAATATATATATATATATATATATATATATATATATATATATATATATATATATAGTCGACTCCCCTCCCCGTCGAATTCGACGTATGAGGGTCAAGCAGATCAGTTCAGTAAACCGACAGCATGACAACAGCACAAGAGATTTGATTATAGTAATGAAGGTTTTGTGCATGACCATCCACACTTTTTGAAGGGACGAATACAGAGACCTGGTGCACCGAATGCCACAAAGTCTCCAAACGACCCTCCGCAGGTTTTGAATTCAGAGTTGTCCTTCTCCTAGACCAGTTGCTATCCAAGGCTATAGAACCCAGTCTGGGGGGTGGGGAGAAGAAGAGGATTCACACTTTTCCCAAGGGTATTAGCATGTAAGTGAATGTAATGGATTCGACTGGAATTCGAACTCGGCTCTCAATCCAAGCCGCTATACATTACTCCACCGTGCCTACATATATATAAATGGAATATTTGAAAAAAATGTTGAATTTTGCCACTACTTGATCTGAGCATTCCCAGGCAATTTTTTGTGAGAATTTTCAAAACATTTTGAAAATTGGTCATGTAAAATAGTAACAATTAGAAAAAAATAACTTTTCACAATCAGTTGATTTTCACATATATTTATCGGATATTTGCCATCAATGATTTACTATATACACACAATTTGCTCGGCTCAGCTACAAATAATGGCGATTCTATCTTATAACATCGGGTGTTTATTGGCATAATATGGCATATATAGCATAATAACTGTACAATTATGCATAGAAAACCGATCCGTGTGTAATCATAGTACTCCTTTCAGAGTATTCTTGTTTTGTCCTGAATGTCCAATTCACGATATTGTTCGTGAATATGAGTCCTATAGTCACGTTACTGTTGAGCTCTGATACTTTACATCTACTCTACAGAGAACGTGTGAGTCACATAATATTCAACAATTTTATGAAGACAACTTATGTTTTTCTGGGGGTATTTTTTTTTTCGGTATGGCTGGCTTTCAGATCTTTGCTAGCCTCAAAAATGGTGTTTATAAACTGGGATATGATTTGATGTAGTTAGGTTCTTATCAATCACTGATGATCATGTCTCTTTCATTATGTATTTCCGAAGGGCGCTTATTTTCTTTAATAAGCTTTCTCTAATCTTCAGATCGATAGACGAAAATAAATAAATGTACTGTTTAATAAAGAAGCGGACCGTCTACTCAAATATAAGTATTCACTAAAAATAACGTCCAGAGAGATAAACAAAGGAGCATAGTTTGTAGACAATCTATTTTAGGTGTTATATTTTGGCATAAAGTTATTTCTATGTGTATTTATCGTACTTGACGGCATTCAAGACCCCCTCTCTTTGCCTTTAACATGACAGTATTTGAAAGTAGGCTAGATTTTTACAGCCTACGTCGTCTGGGTATACAATGTCCACTCAGATAGCTCCACTTCGTATATTAGAACCGACAGACAATTTTTTTATCTGTTTTCATGGAACAAAAAGGGGTCTTGTATGCCATCGATTACTGCAAGTTGTGTTTTCCAATATAATTGGTTTCGCCAGCGTTCAGACGAGCGGGTTTGTTAGAAGAGGAGACTCAGGAAACAATAGATAAATCGTTCTATCCAAATATTTGTGTCGACTAGAAGAGAAGGTGGTGAGAAGTAGAGTTCGTCAGTGAATTCGAGAATAGCAGACATATATAGATATTTAGATATTTCTATATAGAAACTGACTTGATTTATGTTTTCGCTTTTGAAGTGTTGACGATTGTGTATATACGTCCGTACACGTAGAACTATGGAAGCAGAAAAGGGTCAGAAGATCAAAATCGCTCTCTTCCTTTTTATCTGGTTTCTTTCTGACCTTTGTGTTTCTCATTCAAACATCATCTGCAGACAGTGTCGAGCTGAATCAATAGATGTCTGACACAGAGAATATACAAAGCGGATTCTTTGCGATTGGAATTCTCGTTTAGAATACTATTTGAATAGATAGTTCCTGTGTAGTTGCGAATGGAAGTATTTATCAAGGGCAAAGTTAATTGACTAGAATTAGGAGCAATAACATCGAGGTTTCGAAATGATATTTGTTTTGGGGATTATTCTTTTTTTTTTGTCTTCTTCTATTTGACTCTCCGCAAGACCATACCAAAAATGAAGTCGCTCCACAAGACCATACCAAAAATGAAGTCTCTCCTGAAGACCATACCAAAAATGAAGTCTCACCGCAAGACCATACCAAAAATGAAGTCTCTCCACAAGACCATACCAAAAATGAAGTCGCTCCACAAGATTATACCAAAAGTGAAGTCTCTCCGCAAGACCATACCAAACATGAAGTCTCTCCGCAAAACCATACCGAAAATGAATTCTCTCCTGAAGACCATACCAAAAATGAAGTCTCTCCACAAGATTATACCAAAAGTGAAGTCTCTCCTGAAGACCATACCAAACATAAAGTCTCTCCGCAAGACCATACCAAACATGAAGTCTCTCCGCAAGACCATACCAAACATGAAGTCTCTCCACAAGACCATACCAAAAATGAAGTCTCTGCTAAAGACCATACCAAACATAAAGTCTCTCCGCAAGACCATACCAAACATGAAGTCTCTCCGCAAAACCATACCGAAAATGAATTCTCTCCTGACGACCATACCAAAATGAAGTCTCTCCGCAAGACCATACCAAACATGAAGTCTCTCCGCAAGACCATACCAAACATGAAGTCTCTCCGCAAGACCATACCAAAAATGAAGTCTCTCCTGAAGACCATACCAAACATAAAGTCTCTCCGCAAGACCATACCAAACATGAAGTCTCTCCGCAAAACCATACCGAAAATGAAGTCTCTCCTGAAGACCATACCAAAAATGAAGTCTCTCCTGAAGACCATACCAAAAATGAAGTCTCTCCGCAAGACTATACCTAAAATGAATTCTCGCCGCAAGACCACACCAAAAATGAAGTATTTCTAGCATATATGAGCCAAAGCTGTCCAGTCTTCACATTCCAGCCCTGACAGAGTTCCAAAGCGTTTACGTGATGAAATATTTTCCACTCTACAACCCCCCCTTTCTTACAGATGCAACGTCGCAATGCTATCGCTATTTCCATAAAAATGTTCTGACGACGTACATTCCTTAGTTTCTCCGGTTTACAAATTTACAGCTAAGACCCCACCCTACCATAAACACAGGGGCAAAGCATCTTTTCTCCTTTCTTATTAACTTGTTAAGAAGCGACTTCGATTTCTTTTCTTCCCGAGAGCTGCTACTTCGTTAAACCTGCTCCCGAGTGGATACTTCCTAGACCACTAGAATCTTAATATCTTAAAATCTAGAGTCAACCGTTACATATCCTCTGCATTTAATTCTTCCGCTTAAATATCTATCTACTTTGAGTGACTCTTGGGCCTTGTTTTGCGTGAACATGTCGCAAAAAAAAACAATATTTCCCTATCCATCACACCTCATGTTCTGTCATCCATTTATATAAGCCTATTAGAAAGGTTACTTTTTTTTTTAAGCATTACGCCCCGAGCAAGGCGTGAAGCCACTAGGATGCAGGGAGTTGCAGAAGATTTGGAGCAAGAGCAGATAGGAGTGATTAGAAGAAAGGATGAGGAGAGGGATAGTGGATAGATCAAGGTAACTGGAGGTGTCGATTGACATTACATAGGAATAGTTGGAGATTATAGCTCTCAGGGAAACAGTAATTGGGAAGGGTGTTCCACAGGCGAGAGGTGCGAGGTATAAAGCTATTGGAGTAGAAGAGATGGCTACATTTAAAAGTTTCTACAGTGTAGGGGTGGGAGCGGGATGCCAGCCTCGTAGGGCTCTTGAATTCATGGAGTCTGGAGTGAAAGCAGCTCATCGGAGCAATTACCATGAAAGTATTTGTAGAAAAGACAGAGAGAGGCGACGGCGTGTCTGTGAGAGAGTGACTGTAGACGAGACGCCAGATCAGGGCTAATTATATTACATATCCGTCTCTGGATCTTGTCAAAAACTCCGAGGTAAACAGAAGGTGCCCCAGACCATATATGGCAGCAATACTCCATGCAAGGGTGAATGGTTTGCGATTCTCTTAGTCTCTCTTCTATTCAATATTCCCTGTGATTGTCAGAAGCCCTCTTTCCTCATTATGTGTCCGGAAATATTAAATATAAGCATTTGGACAGTTCCCTCCACTTATCTGGGTTGAAAGCTGGAGGGTCATTCATTCAAGTAAGCGACTGCAGACGTGATACCAGATCAAGACCAACTTCGTTTTGATGAGAATGTGATAAAAATCACCAATGATGAAATCGAAGAAAGCCAATAATATGATAATAATAATAATAAAAATAGCGTATATCTATACAGATCAACTAAAAAAAAAAAAACATTCCTTCGTTTTAATATCATAGTAAATGAGTTTTTATACAAGGTCATTCTACTAGTGTTATTGGTTATCATAAAATTAGTGTTATTGGTTATCATAAAACTAGTTTTAATATATTTTTCATTTCTGAAATTCTAGAATGAAGAGTTTTTTATTATTATTTAAACTATTTACATTCGGACATCTTTGTTGTTGTTGTCTAGGGATTTCTCGTCTAATTCTTCCGGACAACAGCCTCGTGCATTAAAGAATTGTTTCATAAATTTGCTTACATAGTTCAAAACCTGGGCCGGGCAGTGTGTACTTGGACTCAGTGGAAACGGGCGAAAAGTAACTGAGCAGTAGTAAAAATAAGAATTAGACAAGATATTCCTAGACATGCGCAATGGAAGGAGAACAATCTACCCCCGTAGATTTAATAAATGTTAAGAATTCCCTTGTAGGTTAACCCAGATCGATAGACACATGTTGAAGGCCGGAAAGCATAACGGTCGAAACGTTGTGATAACAGCAACAAAGATGAAAACAATAGTCTGAATCTAAATAGTGTAAATCGTTTTAATACATTTTTTGTTACAAAACCCTGTGTCGATACACTCTTCGGTCGTTAAAGTAAACATTTCTAAATTTAAAGACAAATAACAATACTGAAAATGTTTCATCCAAAAATATTAAAAAAAAAAAATACATTGATGCTTTCCGGGAGGATTTTCATCCTGTATGTTCTGATTAAATTAATTTTCATTTTTCTTTCTTTTAATGTTTTCCTGTTGAGAAAATGTAATCGCTATTCCATCGCCTGGTTTCAGAGACAATAAAAAAATAAAGATACACTTATATACGTCATTATGAATGTTCCAATGGCCGTTGGATTTAAGCTCCTTAACTATTCCGGCAAGACTTTATCTGGGTATTTTGTTGCATTGAAGGGAAGTCCGCCATCTTTAAAAGTAATCAATTAACTGCTGATGCTTTCAATTAACGGAGATTTCTGTGTTTCTATTTTCGCGCCTATAACAAAAGCAATCCACCCATGTTTGATCCCGAAGTTAGAGCGTGGCTCAACTAATGTGTTTGTCATATAAACAGCCCAAAGACTGGCTCAAGGGGAGGCATGCTTAGACAGTTGGCAGATAGATAAGCGTCAGACAAAAGAGATAAGAGTAAATATGTCACCAAACTAGGCGTAAATGTTTGTAGACTCAACAGTGAACAATATGAAACTTTGAGGTTTTTATGGCAAGTTTGTCTGAAATAAGAATGAACACTTGCCAAACAGCCGTCGATTCTCTTTAAGTAAATGCTTAAAAGATAATGAGACTGTGGAGTATGTCAGACATAGTTATTTTTTATAACATGAATAATTCGCTTGTTATTTATACTAAAGAAAATAAAAAGAAATGAAAAAATGCACGATTTGTAATATCAGGTTTATGAAGACGGAATTAAAAGCAATACTGAATTGCAAGCACGCTTCTCTTAATTCAAAACTAAGTTCAGTTAGTTATGTGCTATGCGTGATACACGCTTAGGCGATCATGTATCCTTCGATACATGGCTGACGAGGCTGATTTTTTTACCGCAGTAGTTTGCCATTACTTTCTGCGGTAAACAAGTTGCCATCCAAGGCTATAGAACCCGGTCTGCCCCGTTATTTACCCATAGCTGGGGGGGGGAGAAGAAGAGGATTCATACCTTTCCCAAGGGTATTAGCACGTCAGTCTGTCAGTTATGTGCCATGCGTGATACACGCTTAGGCGATCATATATCTTTCGATACATGCCTGACGAGGCTGATTTTTCCCGGCAGTAATTTGCCATTTCTTTCTGCGGTAGACCAGTTGCCATCTAAGGCTACAGAACTCGGCCTGTCCTAATATTTACCCATAGCTGGGAGAGAAGAGGATTCATACCTTTCCCAAGGGTATTAGCACGTAAGTGGATCTAGTGGATTCGACTGGAATTTGAATTCGGCTCTGCAATTCCTCAACCCGAGCCGCGAAAAAAAACAAAAAAACATTTAAAACAACATTGAATACAAAAACACTAAACAATAATTCCATAATTTATTCAGGCTTGTATTTTTATCTTTGTACATTTTATTACATAGTTTTAGCTATTTTCTCTACCTATGTTATAATTAGAGTTTAATCCACTGTCTTCTTGAACTCCATTCAACTTTTGTCCTATTCTCAGTCTTTTCTGTCATTTACACTCCCTGTAACCCCCTGTGTACTAGTGGCATTACCACCTTACTTGCGGGGGTGAAATGATTTAAAAAGAAAAATATTGAATACTTCCACTATTGTAATCATTTTATTGAAGGAAAGTTATCGTTCACAGTATGTAATTCATTTAAATTAGTCAATTACTAATGTAACATTAAAAAATTTGCATAAAATTTGCATAAAACTTGCATAAAAACACTAATCATTATCACATAAAAGACGCATTTTAATTTTGACTGACAAGGTTTGTTTATACAAGTTGCCATATTTGGTCTGCTGTACATCTTGAGATTCGAGACAAAATCTAAAGAAGGATCTGCAGCGTAATCGATCCTAACCAGGTATCTCAACTTCAGTCGCTTTCTCACCAAGATGACATAGCTTCCCTCTGTCTTTTCTACAAATATTTTCATGGCAACTGATCTGATGAGCTTTTTTCCTTAGTTCCCCAACTACATGAATTTAAGTGTGCTACTAGGTTGGCATCTATCTCCCGCCCATTTACTGTTGAAATAGCGAAATGCAACCACTACTTCTACTCCAACAGTTTCTTTTCTCGCACTTCCCACCTGTGGAACTATCTTCTGTTTATTTGCTTCCCTGATGAATACAATCTTCAAAATTTTAAATGCAATACCAATCGCCATCTGTCTTCTTAAACCCCGTTCATCTTTTGCCCTATCCTCAATCCACCCTATTCTCAGATTTCTCTTTCACTGTTAGCCCCTGCATACTAGCGGCATTACCACCTTGATTGGGGTGAAATGATAAAAAAAAAATCAGTTACATCTAAATAACCGCTCTTTTTTTCCACACAAAAATGAATTAATATTTATTGTCCGCGTCTTACGAGCAAATATGCACGCATACATATATATATATATATATATATATATATATATATATATATATATATATATATATATATATATATATATATGAATTAGGATCAAATACAGAGTCAATATGGATCGGAATCCGACTGTCAGATAGTCAATTATGTGGCATGCGTGATACACGCTTAGGCGATAATGTATCTTCCGATACATGACTGACGAGGCATAATATTAATCGCAGTAGGTTGCTATGTTTTTCTGTCGTAGACCAGTTGCCCGGTCTGTCCTGTTATTTACTCATAGTAAAGGTACGTGAAGGTAATGGATTCGACTGGAATTCGAACTCGGCTCTTCAATTCCTCAATCCGAGCCGCTATCTATTACTCTACTATGCCTCCCACTGAATCATCGGCTAGAGAACAAATAGGAAACGTTTATCAATCTGACATGTTTCACATTTATTAAATCTTCACCAGAGAATGAGATATGGAGAAAAAAAAATTCGGTTATTTTTTTGTTTTTGTTTGGTGTTTATTGATTAACCAGTTTTCATGTGACTTGTTAAGCAGCATTAATATAACTCATAACGTTTCGACCTTTGGAGAGACAACACGTCCTTTCGAAGCTCTAAAACATTAAGGAATTTGAAATCCTAACTGAAAAAAGTAAATATTTCTTTATGCATGTAAGAGCATCATAATTCTAGTTTGTCTATGTGAGATTCGGATGATAATGTTTATTATTAAGTGAATGTGTATTCCTAGTGGACATTATTTATGTGTGGTGGTTGTCCACATTTTGTTTTAGGGATGTTTTTACGTAATAGTCAGTTTTAGATAATAAACATAGGTTATATTCATTAAGAATGGATTTATTAAAGGTAACAAAGTGTTTTTGACGTATGTGTATAGTCGGTAAAATATTAATCTGGATTCCCTCGTAGTATCGTCGACGTAAAGAATTATATTCTTTTTTTTTATTATAGTGGCATTTATGAAATCGAAGTGATGGCCAATTTTGTTCCCATGTATTACGATCGACTTTAAAGGGGTTTTCCTACGTGGATTTCTTTTATGCTCGTAGATACGGGCTTTTAGATTCCGAGATGTCTCATCTATGCAAGTTTTTTTGATACGTTGCAAGAATTTTGATAAATCCTGACAACTGTAGTGGTGATGGATTTATTTTTCTTTCTAATTACATCTCCGATTGTCTTGGAGATGGTGACAAAGATCCTACTATAAGGGGTAACTAATTTATTTTTAAATTTTGTAGATAGAGCGTTAGAAGGTAGGATTATGAATTTTGTGTTATATATATATATATATATATATATATATATATATATGAAGAAAAATATACGGAAAAAACAAACAAAAATCCTAATATGCAATTATACTGTTTTAATGTTAATATAATGTCAACGTCGGACGTTTCGGTCTAGTAGACCATCTTCAGGACATATTCATAAAACATAATTAACATTAGACCATATTTAATTCAACATGAAAAAGACGATGGACATAAGAGCAAGACCAATCCAAACAGATAACTGACATTATATTAGCATTAAAACAGCATAATTGCATATTAGGATTTTTGTTTGTTTTTCCGTATATTTTTCTTCATACTGTCGGATCTCTATCCATATATTTGCTTATATATATATATATATATATATATATATATATATATATATATATACATGAATCATTCACACAAAAAACAGATATAGAAGTTAATGATTTAAATGGCAAGAATACATCTTCGCAAACAAATTTAATAAAGTACATTAACCCCGAACCTGTACATGAATGTTATGATCCCTGTTTATAAATTTCAGTTGCATAAGGTAATAACAGGACAACGAAATTTCTTACAGTTAACAATAACAGATTTCTAAAAACATTTTTCGGATTACATGTATTTTTTCGTTGTCCTCTTATTACCGAGAAGAAAAAAACAAAAACAAATCTATTTCCATACCTGAGGTGTCTGTAGGAACAGATGAAAGCTTGTAAAAAACTAAAAAAAGACCTTATGCAACTGGAATTTATAAACGGGGATCATATCATTCATATACAGGTTCGGGGTTGATGTAATTTATTAAATTTGTTTGCGAGGTTGTATTCCGCCATTTAAATCATTAACTTCTATATCTGTTTTTTGTATGAATGATTCATGTAATGTAAATTGAACAGCACCACATATTTGATATATATATATATATATATATATATATATATATATATATATATATATATTTGCTTTTCGACAAGACTTCGTCGTAATTTTTGAATGTTTATATGTTGGTAAACCGTGCAACCATGTAATTTAAATTTTGTACATATTAATTTTCTTTATTTCTTTTGATTTTAATAACGTTTGCCTTAAAGGACGTATGAATACAAAGAATTTAAATTGCATAATCTTGCAGCTTACCAAGATATCAACGTTAAAAATCCGTCGAAAAGCAGGTTCAACTTTCTACGTCAAAACAATCTTGGCCTACGTCAGAACACTCACCCGTTCTACAAAACTCACCATATATATATATATATATATATATATATATATATATATATATATATATATCTCGAAATGCCAGGTGGCACAACAATTACCAGCAGGAAGAACAAAATCAGCGGACCGAATTAGGATTTCGATTGAGTCTACTTCTGCACATTTTGCAATCAGACTCCTGGGAAAGGCCTGAATCAAATTCTTCCATCGTAACAGAGCTTGACAAAATGTCTTGTAAGCGGTATAGCACGACAGTTGACAGAAAAGAGAGTGGATGATTGATCACCTGTGCAAATAGCTCTCACATGAAAAAAATACCCGCCAAAACAGTAGTGACAAAAATCTGTCACTCCCATCGTCAACCTTGACAGTGAATAATAATAATAATGATAATATATTGATGCTACACCAGAAATGGCTATCATGGCTATCATGGCTTTTGATCTTAACTGATTGGAAGTATACATGTATTATTTTGGTGAGTTAAAATGGTCGATAATAAATATCCCATTCAGTACCTGGCTTGTGAGTTTCTTGGTCTTAAGCAGTTGGGTACGTTTCCTAAGGGATGACGAAACTTGGGTTTGAGTTCACGAGTGGGGCTAGTGAAGAAGTTCCATTACCGGATGTCGAGAGGATTGCTTAGAAATAGAAAGGTCGAGGCAGTTAGAGAGACACCGAATTGGAACCCACATCTAGATACTTCGGAGGACCGTTATTGGGAGGCATTCTAAACGGGCAAGAGATGGCGTACTGTGCATTTCTTTTCATGAACAGGAGGTGTGATGAAGAATCCTGACCAGATATCGAGAAGAGTGTATTTTCTGTTTGCGAAGCTAGAGGCGACTAAGGCGACTCAGAACTCACATCTAGACACTCGGGAACAGAGTCTGGGGTACCGGACTAATTTGCTCGAAGAGGTTGACTGAACCCATGGTATTTCTTACTTACCTGCAGTGTTATGTGCTGCTTTTACCCAAACCCGTCACCATATAGCGTATATCTATCTATGATGCATCTGCTTATCTGGTCAGTAATGTCACCTTCAAAATATCCCTCTTGTGAAGATATGCACTTTGGGAGACGACAGTGCCATTACTGGAAGCATTCTTGGATCTCATTTTCCGGAATACTTTTCAGTATTGTAATCACGTGTTGCTGGATGTCCAAGATGTCAGCAAACCTACACCCTTTCAGAGCATTTGTCAAGTTTAGAAATAGCAAAAAATAAAGTGATTTTGCCTGGTGAATAAGGTGTCGACTGAATGTTCTAATGGATTTCGGAGAAAGGAGCAATTTTGCATAGTGTTTGATATAAATATTCGCATAGTGTTTGATACAAATACAGCCAATATATATATATATATATATATATATATATATATATATATATATATATATATATATATATATATATTAAGAAATGGACAAAGTCCGGCAATTTATTTATTAAAGACATTTTATGTTTAACGTTCTTTTTATAGATACAGTATTTTAAATGCTCTGTTTATAATAAACAGTATTAATACTGTTTATTATAAACAGAGCATTTACTTAAATACTTGTATCTATAAAAAGAACGTTAAACATAAAAATGTCTTTAATATATATATATATATATATATATATATATATATATATATATAATTTTTATTTAAAAAAATTATAACATAAATATGTTATAAAATCACTACAAAATTAGCCATTTTGTTTCAACACTCTCAGTGTCTTATCGAGTGATGATGTTGAATGTAAAATAAATGGTTTTAAAAATCCATTCCGTATATACCAATTATATATATATATATATATTATAAACACAAAAATATTTACCTACATACTCGATTATTTTGTCTTTTACAGCTTATCAACCGTTTGTAGGCTATTTAACGCCAGTAAATATTTTTACATTCTACGACTGTTTTGGAGATAATAATGATTTACTGGTACAAGTCCTACTAATTAACCCATAGCTGGGGGAGAAGAGGTGGGTTCATATCTTTACCAAGGGTATTTGTGCGTAAGTGAATACAATAAATGCGACTGGAATTGGAACACGGCTCTTCGATTTCCAATTCCGAGCCGTTACCAATTACACCACACACACATGCAAGCTGACAGTAGCTGGTATTCCCAAGCCGTCACCCAGCTATGCACTGACCAGATTCGGCGTTGATTATCTTCGGTGAACGTACGAGAATCAGTGTTTCAACATGTTATGACCCGTTTGCCCCCCATCCCCCCAACCTTACAAAATCAACTATAAATACTAGCGATTTATTTATTAAATATTTATAATTATTTATTTTCGTCTGCCGGCCTGAATACTCGACAAATTTTATTAAAGAGAAATATGAGCTCTCCGACAGGATTCGAACCTGCGTCCCTCTGGGCAGATGGAACCACTGAGATCCAACGTGCTTTAACCAAATTTATCCCAGGGAGACGCAGTTTCGAATGCTACCGGAGAAAGAAAATGTTTCTTTAATAAGAAAACTCGTGCATTCAGGCCTGTAGATGAAAATAAATAAATAAACTGTCAGATAAATAAACAGAGCGTCTACTTAAATATGAGTATCCACTAAAATAATATTTAAAAGAATAAAATGAATTAAAGTATAAAAACAAGCAATATTGACCTAAAACTCGCTCATTGTTTTCTTATAGTGTTATAATAAAACGTTGTTTAACTATTGATTCCAGAGTAATTTCAATCAAAGTCTTCAACAATAATAAATCATTGATTTCAATATTAAATAATATATATGTCGTACAAATCGCCAACTAAACCCATTGAATAAAAGGCTGTATATATTTTCATAATTACTTGATAAACGCGTTACATAAATCTCAAGCCGACTGTCACTCTTTAGCGTAGAATGTTGCATAGATTTTGACGTCTTTTTCATTCGGCATTATTGTTTTGCTTAACGCATTTAACAGTATGAGTTCGGCATGGGAATACTAATGGTGTACAAAACCTATCGTTAAATAAACAAATACACGGAGAACAACAAGTAAAGGCAATCAATTAAGATGTCAAAATGATATTTATGATTATTGCACTTTCACGATTAATTTATCTATTTTATCGACATTTTTAAAGAGGTTTTTGTATTATTTTTGATATAAAATATATAAGTGTAACATACACCTGCAAACAGATACATACACAGACACATAAATACAAACATAGTGATCTATGGAATTTATACATTTCAAGTATCAATATTAGCCATGAACATATATATATATATATATATATATATATATATATATATATATATATGGTTGGATTGATGTGAATTTGTAACCCTGGCTTTCACGCTTTAGCGATCGTCAGACAGCGTGAAACCCAGGGTCACAAACTTACATCAATCCAACCAAATATGTTAGCTCTATCTCTGATATTGAGCGCTTTCTAATAAGTACCCCGCATATAATATATAGATAATAATATATATAATATGTTACATATATATATTTATGTTTATTTTTATATACACACAATTTTCACACACACACACACACACACACACACACACACACACACACACACACACACATATATATATATATATATATATATATATATATATTGAGGAAAGTTTCATTGAATAACTTAGACAAGTTTTATCTGCTTATTTACAATAGGTTCCGTTCATATACTGCGATGAGCTTTTTGGTGGCAATATTAAAATTTAATACCGCTAAAACATTAAAATTTCTAAATAAAAACGGTCCTTATGCAAGTCTTATATTATATATATATATATATATATATATATATATATATATATATATATATATATATATATATATATAAAAGGTAAAAAAATTCATGGGTAAGTAATGAAACCCAAATAAATTACCCCATACAAATGGCCATTTCGTCCTCAGGAAAAAAAATCTCTGGACTTGTCAATGGCAATACATCTGGGGTAAAATTGGTATTTTAAATGTTAAGCAATCATTTTATAATATTATTAACGCTCTATTTTAATATTATTTTAATATTTTTAATATTGAGAAAATATCTTCTGTTTTTGAAATCTTAAAAATATTATATATATATATATATATATATATATATATATATATATATATATATGTCTTGAAAATGACCGTTTTTGTTTAGTATCTTTATTCTTAAAAAAAGTAATATATTATATATATTATATTCATATATATATATATATAATTTAACTTATTATATATATATAATATATATATAATATATATATATATATATATATATATATATATATATATATATATATATATATATATATATATATATATATATATATATATATATATATATATATATATATATATAAATAAATATATATAATACTGGAATTATAAAATACTGGAATGTTCCGTGGAGTGATTTTCTTACGAATGGAATAAATTTCTTTCAGGATAGTAAGCGAACAAACAATAATAAAAAAACAACTTTTCAAAAAATTTTCATTATCATTATTGGAAATAACTTCATGTTTAGTTCCCCTCTGGTCAATACCACGTTTTATTTTGATCGCCGTTGACCTCCACTGGTCTAACCGACAATGGAATCAAAATGTGCATACCACTTTTGACATGTTCGATTATTGACAGTACCTTCTTCATAAATTTCTAATGTTTTACCGTTATTATATTTTTACCTTTCATAAAACATAAATCGCAATATACCGTAAATATTGCTTCGTTGGTGATGGTTATGTTTTCCTTACAACTTTCAGCATTCATTGACCAAGCAGCTGGTGTTACTTTCGATTGAAATTTCTAAAGATTTTCTATTAACTTTTCAGTGAAATACATTTCTTAAGTCCAGTAACTGTTATTGCTCTTTTAAGTATTGATAGTGACTTCCTTCGTAACCTTTTGGTAGAGGCCGTGTGGAATGGCTGCATCTTGTTTATGTCATTATTTTCTCTTCGAGTTACATATTATATCTATTTTAGTTGTTATTGCTCTTGAAATATTAGGTTGGTGCAAAAATAATGACGTAATAATGTCGTTTTTGACGTAACGTCAAAAACGACATTATTACGTCATTATTTTTGCACCAACTCTTCTACCTTAAATAATGTGGTTTCTATTATTTGGTACAACTCTTTATGATTCTATAGCACTAGTCCACGAGATTCGAAGAACGATGCTTCATTCGCTCGATGCCATTTTAACCATTAACTTCGAAAGCGGTTGTATAGAGGTTTAGAAATTTATGAATGAATTTCGCGCAATTCATAACATCCATATCAATGTCTCGATTTGACGAGGCTTTTTAAGAACATGACTAAGTTTTTAAGTTTTGGTTCTGCAGCAGTTTGTTGTGTGTAAATATCCCTGTCAAAACAATAAACAAAAGTTCGCTATATTAATATTTCACAAATTAAAAAAAAAAAAAAAAAAAAAAACAGACGCTCATAATAAAATCAAAAGTGACATTTTGTGGGGTTTTAAATTAAAAGAAAGTATTTCAAATGAAAGCAGAAAACATATTTTATTTTATTTGAGAATTATTTTTTTTTAATCAGTAGGAAACGTAAAGGGATCTTTCGAAAAGGGTTTTAGAGGATTGGCGTAATATTAAAAAAAAAAGATCTCTTTTCAAATTTTATGGGCGTCCTTTTTAATCAGGTGAAAAGTCCAGGTTTATATTTCCAAATCTTTATCTGCACCATATGCGAATAATTCTTTAAAAATCCATTTTACTCAGCGAGACATAAAATATTCGAAAGCAATTGCAAAAAAAAAAAAAAAAAAAGAAGATTATGGAGTACTGCGCGATTTATTGGCATGAACCACCAAAATAGGCAAATCGAGGAAATGTATTCATATTTCAGTTGAAGT
>CAHIKZ030005305.1:807500-812500 GCA_903632075.3 Acanthosepion pharaonis
ACCGATTTCAACAAAACTTCACAGGAGTACGTAAAATTACCTTGCGGTGGTTCTGACGGCGCCAAAAATTGGAAAAACACAATTGTTTTTGCACGAAATCAATTTGAAATCACGATTAAGAGGCATCACGAGAATGAAAGGGGGACAACTCATATCGAGTTATACTTATTATAAAACCCACGTTGTTTGTGTGTGTGTGTGTGTGTTCATTCGTTTATATATGGGATCGGATTTCCTACATTTTTCAACCGATTTCAACAAAATTTCACTTTTTTTTGGCAGGTAGTGTTTCTTATTGTCTTGCAAACTTTTTTCTTTATTTTTACACTCAGAATGCTTTAAAAATTCCATTTACAAGACAATTGTTTATAATAAAATTCTATGCAATCGGTAGACTCATAACGATTGAAAACAATCTTTTTGTTTGAGTTTAGGTTTGACCAATTCGTAAAAAAAAACAACAAACAAAACAAAAACTAATTAAGACATACGTGTCCGTCAACCTTAAACAATAATCTTTGTCAATTTTATTTTTTAGTCTTTATGATGGTCGATATCTCTTACTGTTACATCCCCGGGCAACGCCGAGCTCTACTGCTAGTTTTTGATAAAATCCAAAGAAGAATCTGCAATGTTATTCGTCCTGATCTGGCATCCCAGCTTCAGTCACTCTCCCATCGCCGTAACGTAGCTTCCCTGTGCCTTGTCAATAAATACTTTCGTGGTAATTGTTCTGATGAACTCTCCTCTATGGTACCTAGATTTTATGAATTTATGAGTACTACTAGATTAGCGACATCTCATCATTAGATGTAACCGTAAGTTCTTTGCTAACAGTTTCTTTTCTCGCACTTTTTACTAGTGGAAATGTTTCTCGACCTCTTCCTTTCCAGTCAAATTTGATCTTCAAAGAATTTAAACGTAACGTCAATCGTTATCTTCCTAGTGGCTTTATTGCCTTACTTAGGGTAAAATGATTAAGAAAAACGTAACTAAATCATGAATTAAGCCTTCGAATATTCAAAATAATAAAACAAGGGTGTTTGAAATTACTAAGCTCTAATGTTAACTTCTTAAATCGGTGCTGTACGGCGCATGTGCAACTAGGTTGAATTTCAGGTTTCTCTCTGTTTGCGCCATTTGCTGCCTCTAATACAGCCTTTTGCCTTGTCGTGAAGCAAACTGTTCTCCTTTCAAAATTTATTCTGTAGATGAGTTGTTGACTCTTCATAAAATTCCTCTGCTTTCATACGTATGAAAATACAAGGTGCTGTGCGTAAATTGTCGCCATTTTATATTTTTAATTTCGCGCATGCGCGCTGTTTGCTCGGAGACCCTATGTCTGGCAACAGGACTCTACACCATGCCACACAAGAAGAAGAACCCAGTTATGGCTGTCAGGCAATTTCTCCGACCACATCACCCCTTACACCTAGCCACCTAATTCACCAGACCGCGACACCTTGATTATTATGTGTGGGGCACAGTTGAGTGAGAGACCAACAAAACTCCTTGTAACACCAAAGATGAACAGAAAGCAAGGGTTACGACAGCATTCACCAACTCAAACAAAGCGACTGTCCAGAAGAGTTGCAGGAGATTCCGAAGTCGTCTGTAGACTGTGGTTGATGCCGATGGCGATTTTTTTTAATGAATTTACTCTTTAGTATTTCAAGATATTTTTATGTAATTTTGGTAAATATATCTGTTAAAATGTCAATGTTATTTTCATTTACCCGTAATTTAGACGACAATATATCTATCGCACCCTGTATAGACTGGCTCCGTAACCCTCTACTGATAAGTATTCTAGCACTGAACATAGACGTAATACTCATGACTTATGCACGCTAAACCTTTCTAAAACAGAAACCTTAACCTGAAATTGGTATGAGAGTAGTGATGGCATTTATCTTGAATCTATCTCAAACGTTCTATGAATTTATAAATTCCAGACAGTTCAAATATATGGCTGTAGGGATCATTTACGTTAAATTTAGCATATCAGTTAAGGAATTTGAACACACAATAGGTTGAGCTATGGCTAATTTTGTCTAGTATAGTCAAATACTGCAAAACCAAAATATTAACCAGAAATATACTTAAATACTCTAGGATGGAGATGCTCATATGGATGTCATGCATGCTATTCATCTTGTTTAGAAATGTATAAATTATGATTTATATATAACCCTTTTTTAAGATGAAGGGTTAAAAAATGGCTTCACGTAAATGAAGACTCGAATCATGTTCTTAAATAGCCTCGTCAGAATTAGACTCCCATATATCATAGATAACGTCCAACTCGTTCAGAAATGTCTAAACCCTCATCTATATACAACCGTTTTCTTAGATCCCCGATTAAAAATACCCTCAAGCAAATGAATCCTTTAGTCGTTAAAGAATAAAATACTTCATTAGACATTTTAGATTAGTTTAGTTACCTCCACCAAAATCGTGATAAAATTTAAATTAATGTTTGAATGAAAGCTTTAAGAAAGTCTTTTATGCTTTTTTTTTTTTAGTTTTAACTGAAAGTTAATGGATTATATTTACTATTTCCAATAAGCGAAATTATCTGGAGTATTTAAAACAGAAATTATATTGATTGGAATTAATTTTCATTTTTTTGTTGCTAAAATAACTGATTAGCATCCTTTTTTAGTCGTCTTTTATCGCAATGTAATGTTCTTTATTAGAAATAAAACATATTTTCCTGAAACTTCATTTCAGTAATAATTTGAAGCATAAATAATCCGATTTGAAAAAAAAAAAAACAATTATTTATTTTGAATTTAACATGCCGCAAAAATTAATTTTTTATGTAAACAATAGTAGTCATTTAACCGATAGCAGCCATTTTTACGTCTTTGTCGAGGTGATGACTAATAGAGAGTTGTCATACAGGGACTTTATTTGTAAAATAAGAAAATCACGTGAGTGTTTTTTTTTAATATAATTTTTAAGTACTCAGTAATCTTAAAGATTTAAGAAAATATTCTCCATAACCTAATGTTAAATTTTAGAAATTCCGGCTTTAAATTTAACATAGTTACCGCTTTTATTTTCTGTTAATGTCGTGGATGGTCTACTGTACTTAAAAAAAATCGGTACGTTTATACACTAATAAAAAAATTAAAAAATTCTTTTAAAAATCTTGATGTGTAATGATTTGTATTAAGCTTTTCAATTTTTGATTAGTAAATATAGTTTTCACTTAATAACAATATCACCTAATATGATCAAAGTAATGCAGAAATTTAAAAGGTTTGAAACTTTATAAATTATTATAATTAAAATAATAAATGGAAACCATTTTTGTAAAAATTCACTATTCATCGAAAAAATTGTTTTCTTAAGACAATAAATGATATTTTATTTATGAAAGTAATTAAAAGATTTTCTAATTAAATAATGTCATAGTTTTATTGCAATTTTTATTTTAAGATTTGAAGCAGATTTTCAGGAAATGAGTAAGTGTTTGAAAAAAAAAAAAAATTTACATTCTCCAGGGAAACATATCTGGAGAATGTAAATTATATTTTCTTCCACACCATTGGAATGTATATTATATATTCTTCCACGTCATATTCCTCATGTCTCCGACTGAGCTCTGAACTGTTATTCACTAATTAAAAAAATAATAAAAATGGTGCGAACAAAATTTAATTTCTCGAAATTTCATAAAATTAAGTAAGTGGGGGTAACAGCTTTAAAAAATATTTTCATGAAGATTTTCAAAACAGAATATTTAAAATATAATTTCATTCATTTGTGAATAAGTTCTGAAAATTCATTGAAGTCCGACAATTATTTGATTTTTGCAATAATTTCCAAATAAACTTTTTTTTTTTTTCCGGACCGGAAAAATGACGCTAAAATTCCCATAGTAATCATTGGCCCGCCGCTGACGTAAAAAAAAAAAAAATAGATTTTAACCAAAATTTTGAACATCCTAGAAAGGTTTAAAAAAAATTAATGAAATAATAAAAAAAACAATTTAGTCTTTCCTCTTAATAATAACATAAACATTTTGACGATAAAACTTTGTTTTCGTCAAGTTTGGGGCCTTTTTTTTCATCCTGCTATGCTCTTATGTAGCGAAAAAGTAGTGGTACCTATATTAGTTCTACATAATTACAAAGGTCTTTACCAAATAAAAAAAAAAAAAACAAACAAAAAAACAGATCACCTGAACACTTCCAGTAGAAAAAATAAAAACGGTTAACATAGTTAATTAGATAGAAAAATAATGATAAAATCAAGCTTTTATTTCCACATGACAATAAACAAAAGGTTCGAAAAGAAACATTCATCATTACGAAAAGGTGCGATATTCATCACTGGATCTGTGAAGTTTAATTTCTTGAAAAGCTGTTTTAAGAAAAAGATATTCATAAATTTCAACCAACAGTAACATTAACTATTCAGTCAAAGAATGCTTCCTGTTAGAAACGGCTAATATATTATCATTGCCATTATAGCCGAGGAAACACCTTGAGACACTTGATGCTCTGATGACTAATAGCAATTAGTAAACCATAAAATGCCAAACGCAGATATTACATATCCGTAAAGAGTTTAGTAGCAACATAAGTAACCCTTTAGGAGATGAAATCCGACAGTACTGAAAACTGAAAGCGCAGGGGTTCCAAAATTACTAATTCTAATGGGCTTAGTGATAACATTGAGAATTCTAAAGGGACACAAAAGATATATCACTGAAAGGGGTTTAATGCAAGACATTATAAATATAGAGCTGCGAAGTGATTTTATGGAAGCGGGAAACAATACCATACGCCTGTCACGATCGCTAAAATGGACGTGTAAATATAAATAAATGAATAAATACTGAAACGAAACCCATCTCGGGTAAAAAAAAATCTGATATTTGGTCGAAATAAATAAATAAATAAAGAAATAAAGAAATAAAGAAAGAAAGAAAGAAAGAAAGAAAGCAAGCAAGCAAGCAAGCAAGCATGCATGCATGCACGCACGCA
>CAHIKZ030005305.1:815000-830000 GCA_903632075.3 Acanthosepion pharaonis
ACAAGGTTCTTGAAAATGACTGAAACAGATGAAAGTACATGAACAAAACAACAGACAAAACGTGACTCGAAAAATTAAAAAAAAAACAATAAAAAGTTTAACATATCTTGTTCGTTATATTTAATTAAACTTGTTTGGATATTTTTCTTATTAATGTTCATCCTATACAAAGCCCAAGAGCCACTCAAAGTAGAGTCCGTTTGATATATTGGCATAGTTTTAAAGTTATCCTTGTTGCATTTGTTTTTTGCTGTTTGGTAATTTAATGTTGCTTTTAAGTAGGGAGACGCTATTGTTTAGTGCTTGAGTGATACCTATATATGATTTATTGCATTTTGTGGACTCGAGTGCATAAACTACATTTTGGAATTGCAGTTTAAGTTTTCTGTGTCTTTTCTATAAATACTTTCATGGTCATTGTTCGGTTGACAAGTCCTTTTTCCCATTCTCCATTTTGGCCTTGTGCCACATTTTCTGTAAATAAGCGAAAATAAATATTGCTCTTCACTATGGTACCTAGAGTTTTTGAATTTAAGCGCAGTACTAGATTGGCGTTGAGATCTCATTACAGTTGAGTTGGTTAGATGTATCCATAAATTCTATAATTACAGTTTCTTTTCTCGCACTTCTCCATGCTTTCCAGCCAAATTTAATCTGCAAATATCTAAATGCAATGCCAATCGCTATCTACTATCCTTCTGATTACTCGCTTCTTTTTCTGCTCATCATTAATGTTTCTGTTCCTAACTCTTCCACAATCCCTTGTGTTTTAGCGGAATTAATGCCTCACATCGGATGATACCTATTAAAAAATTCTCTTTGAATTAAAACAACTTTAAGTTAAAATTATGGTCAAACCTATTACGCTGAAACACTAATGGGCTAAGTGTATTTTTTTACAGTAAGGTTCATCCTGTACAAGGCCCAGGGGCCACTCGAGGTAGAGGGTAAGATTAAAGAATACTTTATACGGATAGGAAGGGAAGATAATGGTTAACTCTAGACTTGAAGAGGTTAAGATTGTAGTGGTCGGGGAGTTGTTTCCACAGAGCTACAGTTTCCTACAATGTGAGATCGAATTATTTATATTATTTAAACGCGAACTATTATTACATATAGATAATGTAAATAAATCCCTATCCCAGAAATTCAGACACTAAATGTATTGTTTTCTAAAAGAGGCTTTATGTTCGTATTCACAAAACAATACATTGAATGCATTAATTATTTATCATTGGCTTACGGCCGCATCATGTTGAAATACCGGTTATCGTACGATCAGAGAAGTTTAGCAACGTCGAGCCTGGTCAGTACTGTGAGTTTGGATGTGCGGGTGGTGTAATGGATAATGCGTCGGAATTGTTAATTGAGCCGAGTTTCAATTCGAGTTAGGCTCGTTATATTCACTTACGCGCAAATACCCTTGAGATAGGTTTGAATCCAGTTATTCTCCCCCAGTTATGGGTTAATTAGTAAATTGTGTATCATTGCATTATTATTATCTAACAAAATAACATTGTTGCAATCTAAAAATATTTTTGGCTAATCAGCAAATCAATCAATGAATCAATCGTTTATCATAATACGCCTGACCATAATTTCAACATATTGGCCCAAATTAAATTGGGCCAAAAAACCTTTCGACATTTTTTGGCATTAGTTAGCGTTTGGATCATTTAGTTTTAACATCATTGAAAAAAGATCGATTTATATAGTAATATCTTGTTTTTTTATATATTATGGCTTATCTTGTATTGAGATCTATCAAATCAGTATGAGTGCATTTTTAAAAAAAGTCGAGTTTCAGAGTTTGTTTAGCGGCACATCAAAACCTTATGGGTCATTTAATGCCAAAATTTAATTTTATTGGGAGTATAAGTAATTCCTTTTACAAAAATGTATTCCTGGTAATTTTTTTAAAAATTGTATTGCTGGTAATTTTTTTCTTTTTTCAAAATTGTATTGCTGTTAATATTTATTTTTTTAACAAGAATGTATTGCTGGAAATATTTCCGTTTTTTTCAAAAATGTATTTCTGGTAATTTTTTTTATGTATTGATGGTAATATTTTCTTTTACAAAAATATATTGCGAGTAATATGTTGTTTTTTTTTAATCTATTGCTGGCAACTTTTTCACTATGAAAATATATTGCTGCTATTTTTTTTTACTATAAAAATGTGTTTTATACATTCATAGTTTTTTGAGTCCGATTTGGGGGTTAAATATTTGCCCATAGTTGAGACCCTAACAGATGCTACCACCCCGGGTGAAGATGGACCTAGGAAAAACAGCAATTAAGAAGTAGTTCCACGCTCCTCAAAACTTCCGTTCACAGGCCTTGCGATCGGTTATAGTTTATCGTCATACCCAGGACAGAAATATTGTCGAAATTGGCGTATTAATGATTATAAAAAAATATGAGAATATGAGAAAAAATATGCAATATTTTCGGCATACCTTGACTTTTAAAAAAAATTATTTTAAGCAATGTGAAACGCAATTATGACAAAACGATCAAGACAATGTCCTGAGCAATTTACTGTCGGGATGCTAAGAATGTCCGAACATGTCAAAAGTGGTTTTCGAAATTTCTCTTCTTTTTCTTTTTTTTCTTTTATTTGCTGGCGATTTTTTCACTGAATGGTCGGCTAAAGCAATTGAGGTTGACAGCGATTTTCTATTGTGCTATGTCAGCCTGAAGTATTTATGCCCTTATACTGTTAGTGAGGTCTGCTTAAATCATTATAAATCATCATCATAAAATGCGTAAGTCCATTAACCAAATGAAGGTTACCAACCAGAACTGACGATATCCCATTTAAACAGTTTTAAACCGTTTGGACATAACCACTTTTGGTTGGCTGCCCTCAAATCCTACATACATACGTACACACACACACACACACACACACACACACACACACACACATATATATATATATATATATATATATATATATATATATATATATATACGGAGGACAATTCCGTAGCCGGATACGAAATTATAAACTGAATGTTATTTTGAAAATTTCACTGTATAATGTCCCGTCTGTGTAAGTGATATTCAACCCGGAATTAAGTGCATTGACAAGGAAGGTGATTACGATGTATAAAATACCTACCGATTTGCTTTGAGGATTCCTTCTCCGGGACTGGTTGCCATCCAAAGTGACCCTGCTTTTTAACTCATAGATAGGAGGAGGGAGAAAAGATGGATAGATATATTTATATATTTTCGTCTACATGAATATTCGTGGAATATTTAATTATATTTCTCGAATATTTAGGCTGGTAGACAAAAATAAAAAAAATAAACTATTTAATAAATAAAAGGAGCGTTTACTCAAATATGGGTATCCACAAAAAATAACGCTTTAAGGTGGTTATATATATATATATATATATATATATATATATATATATATATATATATATATATATGTATGTATTATTTAAAATTATGTATTCATTGCAACACAGAAATGAACATGTTTTGGAGCTAAAAACTAAACTTTAATTCAAAATTAATTTTTTGTTCCATTCTCAAGCGATGTTGGATAACTTTCGAAAAAAATGATTTACTTTTCTAAGCTAAATAATGTTGTATAGATTAAATTGGAGGGGGTCAATGATTACAACATTTTAAAAGTGTGTTGACTTTTTTTGACGAATCAGGATACAAGTCTAATTTAAGATGGCAAAGTGTAAATATGGGTTAAGTGTAAGGTATGGGTTGGTAATTTCTGTGGATGCTTGCTTCCTTATATGAGAATGTATCATCCTGTCTGTTATTTTTATTTAGGGGCATGCATAAGATACACTACAATACATTGGCATCTTTTTATTTTTTTTTATTTTTTATAAAATGCATTGGGATTGTCTTAAAGGGGCTCCAAATATGATTAAGTCATATTTTATATAGTTATATTTTTATTTATAAAGATCTAAAATACTATATTTATTATATTTATTAGTATACTAAATACGGTATTGTTAAAATTTAGATCTAAAATTTTGGAATTTAATTACGCATCTTCTTATTTGTGATCAAATAATAGATATATAATTATGAAAATTTTTTAAATTAATTGTGTTTTAAAGCAAACATAATGCAGTGTCTTCAAAAAACAGTTATTTCTTTTCTTTGATTTAATAAATATTTTTTAGAAACTTAATAATATATAACTTTTCATATAGGCACAAAGGACATGGGTCATTTAAAGACCTACAAGTTCTCGTTCTTTATTAACTTCTATTTTACTGTGGTTGTCTTATTTGTTTCTTTTAAATGCCAAAAATATTTGGATAGGGATGTTTGGTTACGATTCTCATTTGAAGGAAGACAGATGTTGCCTCAACCTTGATTTAAATCTATTTTTTGTGATATGTTTTGATATATATATATATATATATATATATATATATATATATATATATATATATGGAGGTGGAACAATAATTCCGAAGCCTGATACGAAGTTATTAAAATATACAGAATGTTCTTTTGAAATTTCCCTGTATGATTTTCCGTCTGTGTAACTGATGTTCATTATAGAATTAAGTGTTTTGACAGGGAAGGAGTTTACGTTGTATAAAATACCAACCGATTTTCATTAGTAGATTACGTATTTATTGATGTATTTTTATAAAAAATACATTAATATACATCTTTTGTAAGATTTTATTCTAAAACCTTCTATATAAAACACTTTTGAATATACACTTTCCTTTATAGATCGATAGGTAGACATACAGACAGACATAATTTAAATAAAAGAAAAAGGAAATGAAAACAGGAAGAGAAAGATAAGCCTTGAATAAGTAAATACAAAACTATATAAAAGCGCGTTTTTTTTTGTTGCATAGGGTTATTAATTTTTGTAAAATAATTGAATTCCTGTATCAAAATTAGATGAAATTTTGTTAAAAAATATTGAAGAAGGCTCTAATTCATTTTATTTAAAAAATAGTAACATCCACCAATACGAAATTTTTGTAAATAGTATATGAGTATAGTAGTACTATGTCTTCATGGAGCCTTCTAAAACTTATTCTTGTTTATTGGTAAGTTTGTATGTTATGCTATAGCTATAAAGTGTTACAAATGTTAAAATAACATAAGTACTATCCAATTGCATCGTTAGCAAATTGAAAAATATAGCTTTTACAAGTTGGCAATTTTTGTTTATTTGTAAGTTTGTATGTTATGCTATAGCTATAAATTGTTAAAGGCGTTAACAATTCATAAGTGCTATCCATCATTAGCAAATTGGAAAATACATTTTATGGAATATTTTGATTTTTGACTTTTATTGCGTATATGGTAAAATTGAAGTTTTCGTTTTGGAGGTGATCTTTTTCAAGAACTAAAACAAATTGATGCCTTTTTTCATTTTTTTTTAACAGAAGTTCATCGATTTATGACGCGAGAACATATGGTTATAAAAATTCATAACCCAAATATATATATATATATATATATATATATAATGATAAGAAGAAGAAGACGGAGACTTTAATTATTGTTGTGGTAGGATCCACCTAATTTGCATAGTGGAGTACCGACCATATAAATATGGTTGGTACCGGGAAGAGAGGGAGGAATCAAGAGATTCAGCTAGAGACTCTGCCCGACTGCGACTCAGTCAACACATTCTCCAGGAACGGTCTTCCCAGGAATATACAAAAGACTATATGTAAATATTGTGTACAATTTCTTGTTTCAATACATTTTGTTCTAAGTACATTTTGTGTTGCATTATTATTCCATGCATTAGTCAAGTTTCAACAATTATCTATTTCGATTATAATTTATTTCGTGAACACTGAGATGTTCAACTCTTCAGATCGAAATTTCTCCCGTAAATACACCGGACGGTCACATTAGATTGGTAGAGGGGAAGAGATGGGTTAGGAAAAGAAAAGGATAAAGGATTAGTGGTTGAGTATTAGCCGTGAGCCTAAATCGGTTCACACAGCCGAGAATGTATTCTATAACTTTTGAGATTTTTGAGGCTTTTCATACTCGGTTGTATTTTATATTGACCGATACGGTTGTTTTTAGGAAGGACAAACCAGGTTGATTCCAATTTAGTTAATTTAATGAAAGAGATCTTAATTGAAATAAAATTAGATATTAATATAGTAATACTTAAGCATTATGTAAATAATGTACATAATACCTCATCTCAGAAATATAGACAGACACTTAAGCATTAGTTTCTTCAGACCGAAGTTTAATAGTCAGTGGTGACATTAGGTTAAAAGGAACGCAAGAGATGGTGAATAGAGGAGGGGGGACTCTCTAAAAGGTGGGATGAACGGGATATATATATATATATATATATATATATTTAAAAATTCCAACAAAAATTTCGCTTGAAGATGGAACGAAGCCCATTTTAATTTCAACTCAATTTAATTTAAAGGATTATATTGAAGTTTTCGGCTCTTGTTTTGAAACATGAGACCTCTTATGTAGCGATTTGGAATCATATTTTTAAATAAATAATTATATTTATGCTCTACTTTTGTATCGAGCACTATTTTTTAAAAATAATAACTAAAATTCTAAGGGACTTTGGTTTATTTACCTAACCAGTTCCTTCCTATTTTCTATATATTTTCACATATTATATATATATATATATATATATATATATTTAAGTAACTCATCGAGTCTGAAAGAAACCTCAACAGAATGCAGAAAGCACTGGACGGCCGTTTCGTCCTATATTTGGGACTCATCAGCAGTGCGCATCCACTACCGAGAATTGAAACCCTGTCAGCTAGGTTATCATGCAAACGTCATACCAACTGTTCCAACTGCACTGCTGATGAGTCCAAATATAGGACGAAACGGCCGTCCAGTGCTTTCTGCATTCTGTTGAGGTTTCTTTTCAGATTCGATGAAGTACTTAATTATAATTATCAAATCCTCCTAATAATTTGTATCATATATATATATATATATATATATATATATATATATATATATATATATATAATTTCTCTCTAACAAATTTTTTATTAAATTTTCAAATTTCCGAATTAGTTGTTTTTTCATTAAATTTGTCAAAGTTCATATTTTTGTTTTATATTATTTTTTTTACGAGTACTTTCGAAAGTTACTACATACGTTTTCAAGAATTTTTGTATATGTCTGCGCAATTGTTTTTTTTTTTTTTTTTTTTCGCCGTTCTCACGTTTGATGGAAGCAATCTCAAATCACTGAAGGTGCCGTCATCAAAACGGTCAAACTGAAATTTTATCAAAAACTTATCAGCAATAATTTCCCAAAACGCGCTGCTGGTGAAGAAATAAGATTAATTTTCAAGAAATTTTGAAAATTTACATAAGCAACCAACTTGATATATAAAAAAAATAAAGGCCCCATTAATTAGTTTTATTGTAACCAGATGCATTGGGATTATAAGCAAGACGAAAATGCTATTAAAATTATAATCCCCCGTTATGTAAAAGTTATTGATGCTACATATAACTTAGATTTATCATCTATTAGAAAAAAATCAAAACGTCTAATCTAATTCTTAGAAATAATTGATTACCTCAAAAATCTACCCAATTAAAAATAAGGTTGTTTTTGAATTCTTATGTCCTCTAGGATTTTTGTATTTTCAACACTAACAATTAATAAACAACATTAAATTCTTGCATTGGCCACACACCCACCACCTTCTCTCGTAAGTGAACTTGTCATTTGTCAAATTTTAGTGCAATTTGTGCAGATATAGATGAACATTTGACAAATAAGCAAAATAATAAAAACATAAGACAAATTTTAGTAGATAACACCAAAATTCTATATAGCAGAGACATCAAATTCTGGAAGGTGTTTGAATAAATAAAAAGCAGTCAATATTAAATAAGATATCTTTTTCTATAGGGGATCGTATATTGAAATGTGTTTAAAAATACACATTTCAGTTTAATGAAGTCACCTTTAGAATGTCGGAATTAAAAAAAAACAAAACAAAACAAAAAAAAAATCAGTTGCGTAAATATACACAGAACAATGCTTCAAAACGAATGTAGCAAAATTCGAAAGTAACCGGAAAAAATAATATAAAATTGATAGACATAACTTGTCGATATTATTCAACCAAATATGTTTTAAAGAATTATTGCTGCCCAAATACACAATATATATATATATATATATATATATATATATATATATATATATATATATATATATATATACAGTGTAACCGGATATAAGAGACCCGGATATAAAGAAACCCAGATATAAGAGATTGTCTCTGGTCCCAAATTAGAGCCTGTGTTAATGTATATATAATAGACCAAACTCCGGATATAAGAGAAACCCGGATATAAGAGACTTCTTCGCCGGTCCCGACAACTCTCTTATATCCGGGTTACCTATATATATATATATATATATATATATATGAAAAAATATACGGAAAAAACAAACAAAAATCCTAATATGCAATTATGCTGTTTTAATGTTATATTAGCATTAAAACAACATAATTGCAAATAGGATTTTTTTTTTTTTTTCCGTATATTTTCTTCATACTGTCGGATCTATATCCATATATTTGCTTACATACATATATATATATATATATATATATATATATATATATATATATATATATATATATATAAACAGTATATAAACAAAGGAAAACTTTTCTTTACCAAGGTGTTTCGTTCATTGAAAAACGTTATTAAGATAAATTTGAAAATTTTATTTTGTAACTTTTTCACAGAAGCAGTGTGAATAAAAATACTGCCAATTTTACAAATTTTAAATTTGTGAACTGTTTAAATATACTTAAAGCTAGCTGTATAAATACATGTAATCTATGGAGGTCGTTATGTGATATAATTTAATGCCTAATAAACTAAATAAAGAAATGTTGTTGAATTTTTATATTTATTTTTAATGTAATTATTTTTTAACATTTTATTATTATTTTGTTTAATTATTTATGTATTTATTTATTTTACACAATTAAAAGTATTGAGCTAGCCGTTTTCTTTTTAATTTAATTTTTTTATGGTCATGGATGTTAGTTTGAAAAAGAGGTATATCTTATAGGAAAGGTGATTTTGGAAAAAATCCAGGGCGTAAGTAAATTTTTTGGCAAGACACAATCATTACACTCTCAAGAACTTTTCCTCTCAGTAAATTATTTACTCTTTTAAGGGTATCATTTTTGAGATCAAAGTTGTGGTTGAAATTATTTCTGCGTATAGCTAATAAATTTTTATGTGGGAGATCTTTCTTATCTTCATTAATTTATATCTGAATTTTTTACACAAGCACACATATATGTGTATATGTGTGTACAAAATATAAATATATATATATATATATATATATATATATATATATATATATATATATATATATATATATATATACGACCGTGAGTTAAAACGTAATGCAATTTTTGTCATAGGAAGCGCATTTCTCAATGAAATTATTGAAATTTGTTACAGATGTAAAGATACATATACTCTTGATCTTTAATTATCTAAGTTTATTTTTTGAAAGTCCGTCAGGAATAAAGAATCGAGTTCTTTGTTGCCGAAAGAGGAACTCCTGTAAACGTTCTCAAAAAAAGACTTCTATCTCTTTCGTCCAATGAAAGAGGCACTAAGGGGCAAACTTTATGATGGTGATGAAGGACTGAAAACTGCTGTAAGGAAATGACTACATCAGCAGCTGGGATACATGCCCCCATTCGTAGTGAGAAAACTGTCATTGAAAGAGGTGGTGCCTATGTCGAGTGGTAGGGATGTGAACCCATGACATATAGCTATATCTTAGGTACGGGATGTTTGATTGTGTTCCTTATTTATTATATTACAAAACAAATTGAACTACTTTTTGACCCATCATCGATATCTTTGTGTGTGTGTGTGTGTGTGTGTGTGTGTGTGTGTGTGTGTGTGTGTGTATACACTATAGGCTAAAAGATGTGGACCACCTTCTGGATTTAATAATAAAAACTTTCATACCATATTTGGTTTAAATAACTCCTACTAAACAAGGATTCTAGAACTACTCAAGCGATTAGTACAAGGTGTTCAATTCTAACAGCCATTACCATTACACAACAATCAAATTAGACAAAAGGAGTTAAACTTTTAAGGAGATTATGCAATAAAGGTTCACCTTCTTCTTCTTCTTCTTCTTCTTCTTCTTCTTCTTCTTCTCAACATCATCATCATCATCATCATCATCATCATCATCATCATCATTATCTCCTCCCTCCTCCTCCTCTTTATCCTGAAGTTGGGTAGTAAATTATTTTTGAAAAAACACGCCAACTTCAATTATTAAATCCAGCCGCTGGCCGCAAACTTTTGAGCAATTACGCACACACACACACACATATATATATATATATAGAGTGAGAGAGAGAGAGAGATGAGAGAGTGAGAGTGAGAGGAAAATAAGCAGCTCTTGAAAAAAATCTGCGTTGTATGAACACAAGAAAGAAAAGTGTTCAACACCATACAATATGGTAGAGCTTTCCTAACCGCCAAATTGTGTTTACAACTTAAATTTCCGCATTACTGCTGTAGAGCGCCGGATGATTGCATAAAGGCATGAAACATGTAGTAGTGGTTGGACTGTGTACACATCAGAGGCGATTCTTTGTTCATATATATATATATATATATATATATATATATATATATATATATATATATATATATATGATATTATAATGCTCTGTAGTTTACATTGACCTCTCCTGAATTAATATCCTCTTTGTAATTAGTACTACCAGTCACAAATTGGTAATCTCTCTCTCTCTCTCTCTCTCTCTCTCTCTATATATATATATATATATATATATATATATATCCTTCGAAATTACTATATATAAATTTTTCCTTACCGGCACAAGTTAATCTTCAGGTAATGAATAGTGTATGAAACTCTGGGTCATGCTACCAGTGAGTAGAATATATATGCTTATTAATATGTAATTAATAGCCCTGTTATATTACATTGAGCACTATTTTATTAACATCAGCACTCAATGTGCGTTATCATATATATATATATATATATATATATATATATATATATATATATATATATATATATATATATATATATATATAAATTAGCAGATCTTAAAGAAAGTCTGGCGTGTATGCACACCAGAAAACGATGTACTCAACACCATGCAAGATGGTAGATGTTTCCTAAGCAAGAGACACCTTTCAGGTGTACACAATCCAACTCAATCTTAAAGTGTCGAATAAAGACTGAGCGTTACATAATTTAAATATTCATAAATATATTTATTATTTTCTTTTAATTTATGTAAAGGTCAATCTTTGTTCAACACCTGCAGATTTAGTTGTGCATGAAGCTTCGAGTCCTGCTATCGGTGACGAAAAAAAACATATATTTATTAATATATAATTAATAGCTCCATTATATTATATTCGGCACTATTTTAATAACACTAGCACTCATTGTGCAATGTCATATATATATATATATATATATATATATATATATATATATATATATATATATATATATATATATATATATATATATTGATAATATTAGTGGTCAATATATATATATATATATATATATATATATATACATTCGAAGAGGATAGAATCCAGGTAGTACTAAGTGTCCAGGACAGAGTAAGAATATAATATAAAATGTTCAAATGGTTATAATTTATTCCAATGGAATATTAGTGTTTGAGCCTTATATATATATATATATATATATATATATATATATATATATATATATATATATATGTATGTATATTTTTTCTGAGGGAAAGAAGACATCGCTCGTGGGAAAGGTATTGTCGGATGAGTTACACCACGGAAAGTGGGTGCAGCGCGATATGGAGTCTATTTTGTCACCTCTTCGTCACCCAGTCCCGTTGGTACAGTTGATATATTTGATATATTACTTGCGCCGTATCGTAACTGTTCGGGTTCGATTGTTGGTGGTGGATGCGGACTGCTGATGAGTCCCAAATAAGACGAAACGGCCGTCCAGTGCTTTCTGTATTTTGTTGAGTATTCTTCTATTCGATATATATATATATATATATATAGTATTCTTCAATCCGATATATATATATATATATACATCGAATTGATTCATTGAGTTAAGAAGAATCCTCAACAAAATGCAGAAAGCATATATATATATATATATATATATATATATATGGACACTGAAGTCAGAACACTTCGGCGATCGTCTGTTCCGTACTGAAGCACAATCTTAAAACCAAGATGGCTTGAAGATAGCATTTAAGCATGAAATGGACTGTCGTCGCTGTTGACCTCAGTGGCCACTTTTATATTTCCATTCGTTCTATCTCTGACGCTGATATTTTGATTGTAAGCAAGAAAGAATGAAAGAAAAAATTGATAAAAATAAAAGATTCATATACACACACTGACATTATATATATATATATATATATATATATATATATATATATATATATATATATATATTAAAATGGTGAATATCTGATTACCAGGTAAACGAAATTGAATGGGCTTCATGTTGGTCAATAATGTATTTATTTATCAAAATTCGAGCCAGATATTCAAATGGATTTAGATTTTATGGCTAATTTCACAAAAGTTCAATACACGCACCACCTGTGAAACGACACACGACAAGTCGTTAGTCTAGCTCCTGCCAAACACGATGTAGCATGTCTTACGTAACCTTCTCCAGCACCTCAGTGATTCTCTGATTAAGTTACTCTAGGCTGATAGGAAGAGCATGACTTTTCAAATAGGGGTTGTCGCACCTGGTAGGGTCACAGCTATATGCAAACGGTGAACCCCACCCAATCAAAAATCAACAGTACATTTTTATAATAAAATGGGCAACAATATTTTATAGCAAAATGACAATCAAAGCCACACTAAAAAAATATAAAAATAGATTTTTATAATAAAATTAGCAACAATACATTTATGACCTACAAACTATATATATATATATATATATATATATATATTAAAGAAAAACAGACCACTTTAAGGTACCATTATAATAATTTATTTCACCAGAGCCCTTTTAAAGGAAGCTGGATCGCCAGATAGCGCTTTCTGGTGATCCAGCTTCCTTTAAAAGGGCTCTGGTGAAATAAATTATTATAATGGTACCTTAAAGTTGTCTGTTTTCTTTAAAATATTAGCTCTGGATTTACATTGGGCTCTCAGGATTCCACCCAAACGGATTACCAAGTTTTTCATAACTTAAATGTATATATATATATATATATATATATATATATATATATATATATATATATATATATATATATTTACTCCGAAAGTATAAAATTATGCACAAAATGTCTGTAGTTGAATGTATAAGATTATGTAGAAAATATTTAGATTACGGGATTAAATAACCCATAGATGTTAACATGCCCCTAAACAAAATCAACCAGCCACCATACTTCTCAACATCATTCCACCTATGAATGAGGCTATGCAATCCAATTTTGTAAAACCCAGCTAGCTGCTGATATGACCAATCCCTTATAGCAGTTTTCACGTCATTTTCACCACCTGACTTAACACCTTCATTTATTGATTGGTTGATTTGTTTTTACGACTTTTCAACCCTTGTAAGGTCGTTTAAAGCCGAAACATATTTTTAAATTGTAAGAATCTTTTAAGATAATAATAATTTTCCTATACAATTCTTACTATTTAACCTATAGCTGGGAGAAGAAGTGGATTCAACTACATCCTGTAGCAGGGCCGCTGATCGAGGCGGGGTGAGTTTGAGGAGCGTGAATCCACCTCATAATTTCTGTTGTTCCCAGGTTCACCTTGACACAGGTGGTAGCACCTGTTAGGGTCCCAACTATGGGCAAATGGGGTCAAATCACTATGAAAGTATAAGAATACATTTTATAGTAAAAATACCAACAATACATTTTCATAGTAAAACAATTATCAGTAGTTCATTTTCATACAAAAAAAAATTACCAGCAATATATTTTAGTACAACTATTGCTCCCAATAAAATTAAATTTTGTCATTAAATAATCCATAAGGAGTTGATATACCGCTAAACAAGCAAACAAGAAGTGGATACATACCTTTCCCAAGGGATAACGAACCAGATTGGAATTCGAACTCGGCTCTTCGATTTCTCATTCCCAGCCGTTTTCCATTACACCACTCGAATACAAAAGCTTACAGCACATGGTATTCCCGACCAGTCACCCATCTAGTTACTGACCAGGTTCAAGGCTGCTTAACTTATCACCTTCAGATTTCCATATCTTTGGCCCAATGAAAGAGGCACAGAAGGGACAAACGTTATTCTACATTAGATGCCGGCTGGTCGAATTATTTTCATTTGTTCGGCAAAAAGGAAGTTCTAATCAGACAGCTTCCTCTCGTGAACCGTTCATTTGTGGAATAGACTCCTGAGAGGATGCTTCCCTTATTGCAACACTCTTAACCTCTTCAAGTGAACTATTATTCATCCTATATATCCTCATAATAAGCCTTACTTCCAACAATCTTATCCCGTCACCCTCTTGCACTTTGTGAACGTAGGGATCGAACCTACGGTGTTAACATTGATCTTTAAAATTAGTTTTGTTACATTATCTGCATGATAGCAACGCAAAATTATGTACTTAGCTTATCATGGTCTGTTTCTTAGCCATAACAGAAAGGAGAATCAGATTCCCTAAATTGGAAATTTTCCCTGAAAGTCTCGAAGCATTGCTCTACAGCAACTGTGAAGAAAGGAAATGGTTTACGTTCTTCCTTTTTTTGCTTTTTTTCTTTTTTTCATATTTGGCTTTTGCTTTACGCCGTTGCAACCAGTTTGAAGAATAAGTGATGTTAAAATGCTGTGGGTGTAAAAACAGGTTATAGATTTCAAATCTTCTGAAATACAACGCCGAATGAAGAAATCTTAGTTCTTTGAAGTCAAGAA
>CAHIKZ030005305.1:835000-962500 GCA_903632075.3 Acanthosepion pharaonis
ACGTATTAAAGACGTTTTTTTAAAAAACGCAGACGTAGTAATCATGGCTGACGAATGGTAAAACTTTCTAAAACAGAAACCTTAATCTGGAGCATGAGAATAATGATGCCCAGAGCCGATGCAAGGGTGTTGTTCCATGCCGAATCTAGGATACGCCCCCCCACTCTACTATATCTCAATTTTCATAATGTAATATTCATATAAAATACAAATTTTATTGTAACCAGAATAAGTACAATAATGAATCATATGCAATACAGGTGAATAATTCAACTACAAAAATTGAAAATAAATACAATGTATTTTAATACAAATTAGAGACATGTCATAATAGATCATTCCACCATAAATAAATCGATACTGTGATATCTTGCTATATATCTAGAGATTCTAGGCTTACGGTCACGTTGAAACACACACACACATACACATATATATAATGTGTATATTTAGGCAGCAATTTTTCATTGGTGCATGTTTCATTAAATAATATTGGCATTATTATTCCGTGTATTGGTTGATATATTAAAAAGTAATTGTCATTTTTGATAATGGCTTATGTAAGCCAAAAGCTTAGATTGGATTTAAACATGTATCAATATGGTGATTTCCTTTCGTCCTTCAATGATAATGTTATTAAGTTTATCAGACAATATGAAAAGAACTTACTCAAAATAAATAGATAAAACTTCTCTATATTATTTAATATATATATATATATATATTATTTAATATATATATATATATATATATATATATATATATATATATATATATATAGTCATGAATTCAATTTTGACCAACAGTCCAGAAAGAGGTTCAAGACTCACTAACAAATATAGAAAACGAACAATGAGACATAAGAAAAATGTATTCCTTTTAAAAACTTATTCATTTTTATTTGCCTGAAGAAGGTCACGAGACCGGAAACGCGTGTAGCAGAAATATGAAGAATAAAATATAATATATATTATAACAAATCCACATTATAACCAAAATACGTTTGCATTCTCTCTTTTTTTAAATATATGTGTGTGTTTGTGTATATATATATATGTCTGTATATATATATATATATATATATATATATATATATATATATATATGTATAATGATAGAGAGATGGATATAGGAATATATAAATTATCTATCCTAGAATTGCAGGGCCTTCATCGTAGGAGCTATTTTCTTATAAAATATTAGTATTCGATTTTACTGCGTCATTTTGTTGCTACAATCATTTCTTTGCCATTAATAACCTGCGATCATCATTTTAGTAGATGACGAACAAACAATGTGAAATTAAAATTAATATGAAATAGAAATATAAATGAATTAAATGCGAGTAATAGAATCTAAGAGAGAAAAATAAACATAAATTCAGGAAACAAAAATAGACATTTAAATATTTCACTGATTCTTTATTTTTTTTTATATTCTGTTATATGAACAATTACAAGTGGCGTTTTTCTGATTTTGGAATAAACTCCAATAAATATTCATAACATAAAAATGAACTCTAACTTCATTTCTGTATTTCTATTTACAGTTATTTAATTACTTGCTCTTCTTTTACAATAATAATTGAAGACACTATTCACAGAAGAGAACATTAAAAATCATCAAGTTTTGTCGTAAATAACACTTTATAAGCCCTTGACTGAACTAAGAAAGGGCTTACGGATATTTCATTTCCCTGGAAAGCTCTTTTAATAAAAATATTTTATAAATCTCAGCCAAGGGTAATGCTACCTGAATATTCAATAAATGACCAATGTTTCCTGCATGGAAACGGCTAATTTTACTTTTAACATTACACTATGGCATAACTTGCACGAGTGTTATGGGATCTTACTCATAATAATAATAATGGACTATTCCATACTTAATAAATACTGCGCCTCAGGAGTAGTTCAAGTCGTGTCAGTAGTTCAAGTCGAGTCAAGAGTCGAGCCAGAGTCAGTCCGAAACAGAGTTGCGTTCAGACAATTACTGCAATACATTGGAATAGTGATACTGGTCGAGACTACATTGTTCTCTCTACTAAACCTGATTATTCATACTAACACTTCTACTTCTCCGTATATATTCCTGTTTGTAATATATCTGTGTTATTCCATACCTGTGTTCGAGTTCTTCTTTATCGATTCTACCTTGGACTATCATCGTGGTACAAGAAACCGGACCATAACAACAAGTAACGTTGGGATTAAGAGATATATCAAAAATTACAAAATTTATAAAGAGCTATACAGGACAGGAAATTGTGGAGAGCCATGATCGCCTACATCCTGTAATAACAATGCACAGAGAAAATTGTATTGTAAGAATACATCTTTGTGTAAATTATATTTATTTTTTTGTTAAAACGGCGTTTTCCAGGAAAAAAATGGCTTAAGACCATATCACGTTGTAACAACGGTTCTCTCTCGTACGATCACCAAAGTTAAGCAACGTTGAGCCTAATCAGTACCTAGATGGGAAATACCAGGTGGGTGCTGTAAGTTTGAAAGTGCAGGTGGTGTAATGGATAATGTCTCAGAATTGGAAATCAGAAACTCCAATTTCCAGTCGGTTTTTTTTAATATTCACTTACATACAAATACCCTTAGGAAAGATATTAATCCACTTCATATCCCCCAAGCTATAGGTTAATTAGTAAAACTTGTATCACGAAATCATTATTATCTCCCAGAAAAAATCTTAGGATCTAAAAATATTTTCTGGCTTTATATAACACGCAGGGTTGATATGCCATAGAAAATCAATCAATGAAATAGAGATTTTAGAGAACACCCAAAGACGAGTCTCTTATATAGTTGCCCCGAACCTAACACCTCGACTTCAGTCACTTTCCAACCGCCGTTACATGGCTTCCCTGTGTCTTTTCTACAAATAGTATCATTGCAATTGTTCTAACAAGCTCTCCTCCTATGTTTCTCGACTGCATGAATTTAAGCGTACTACTAGATTGGCAACTAGGTCTCACCGTTTTGCAGTTTAACTAGCTAGATGCAGCTGTAGGTTCTATCTGAATAATTTCTTTTCTCGCACTTCTCGCGTGTGGAACTCTCTTTTTTTTAATTTCCCTGCCACTTACATAACTTAAAAAATTTAAATGCAACGACAATCGCCATCTTTTGTCTTCCTAAATGCTTATCTTTTATTGTCCTTTCTACTCACTAAAGCCTCGTTGTCTTTCACCATCAGTAACCCCAAGGCGTCTTAGTGGCATTATCGCCTTGCTGAAGGTGAATTGACTTCACATCAGTATTAGAAAAAGCTATAACAATTTGAGAAGTATCATTTCCTGGAAAACACTTAATAAAAAAATTTATAAACTTCAGTCAAGAGTAACTCTACCTGAATGTTCAATGGCCAGCACACTCAAACTCTCGGTCACGATGACTTGTGAGTTAGTGTTAGCACAGCTACCAACGGCCCCCGTCAACTCACAAGACTTGGGTGAACCCGTGGTATGGCACTTTTCACCAGATCGATAAAAAAGTTAAAATCAGAAAGTCTCCGTCCTGAAAAATCAACCGCAGTGAGATTCGAACCCGGGTCTCATGGTCAAAAGGCGAACGTTCTAACAACTCAGCCACTCGACCATACATACGTCCGAGCATCTCTCATCTTATTAGCGACACTACTCGTTAGTTTTCTTTCTGTATTTGCAAGTTGCCTCATTTGAGATCCGAGATTTTGCCTCTGATCCATTTGAAAATAGATAAGGAAATAATAGAATGTTTACATATTAAGTTATTCCACTTCCATACCGTGAAATTTTATCCAGTTAAAAAATTGATTCGTCATAGAGAAGGCATGCGCAAATTCCGTCTCGTAGGCCAGTTACGGCCCGCGGTCAAATTTCTTATGGTGCCCATCCGCTGTCGTAGAATGTATCACTTACGACCAACCAGTATTGTCAATCAGAGTATGTAAAGTCCACACCTAAGAAATGCAATTTCATGTTTTATCAAAAGATGACAGCAGCACTTTGTGGATGCCCTCTAGGGTGGTGTTGTTCTGATCATGGCCTTTTCCAGCCAAATTCTACAATCACTGCCTTTGAAGTAGACCTGGCCTCCATACTGTAGTCCAGATTTCATTATCACCTTTCAGATTAATGCAGGCAAGTTATTTGTTTTGGTCCTCTGAGATGAAGAAATTCTAAAAAAATTAGTGAATTAAATTTGTTTTGTGTTGGTCAAAATCAGTTATAAATATATTTGGACACTTGGACTAGTGTCACTTTATATTTTCTACTTCTTAATAAGATAAATGTTGGTGTTATGTTCCTATTCATATGTTTTTAACTTTAAATTGACAGACAATATTAATTACCATTATGTAATGTTTAAGATTAACCTGAGATATATTATAGCTTTCTGACTGTTGTGTCGGAAACCTACCACCCCTCTTGAAGATGAACTTGTCTGCGTCTGTGAACAAAGATTTAAATAGTGGCATGTCAGTTGACATGGGGAAGACAGATAGACCGAGAGGGTAAGAACTCCGAGTCTAGCTGAGTCGTGATGCAGTCTTTGACTGTAAACGACGTCTGTCGAACTCTCTGCGTTAGCAGAGAGGAACCCGGACGAAGCTTTGCCGAAGGGCAAAGTTTCGTCCGAGTAGGTTGACAGGGCCTGAACCCGTCTAGGCGGGTTCAAAGGCTATATTTTTGGCCGAGCCTACGGGCTCGGGAATACCCACATTAAAACCGGCCTTGTGCCATATTCGGTTCTCGTGGGTGGATCGATAAATACCAAGACAGATAGACCTGCGAGTCTATCTGAGTCGTGATACAGTCTTTGACTGTAAGCGACGTCTGTCGAACTCTCTGCCTTGAGCAGAGAGGAACCCGGGCGGAGCTTTACCGAAGGGCAAGGCTTCGATCGGGGAGGTAGACAGGGCCTGAACCCGTCTAGGCGGATTCGAAGGCTATATTTTTGGCCGAGCCTACGGGCTCGGAGATACCCACATTAAACCGGCCTTGTGCCATATTCAGTCCTCGTGGGTGGATCGATAAATACTAAGATAGATAGACAGAGAGGGTAATACCTCCGAGTCTAGCTGGGTCGTGATACAGTCTTTGACTGTAAGCGACGTCTGTCGAACTCTCTGCGTTAGCAGAGGGGAACCCGGACGAAGCTTTGCCGAAGGGCAAGGTTTCGTTCGGGGAGGTAGACAGGGCCTGAACCCGTCAAGGCGGGTTTAAAGGCTATATTTTTTGGCCGAGCCTACGGGCTCGGAGATACCCACATTAAACCGGCCTTGTGCCATATTCAATCCTCGTGGGTGGATAGATAAATACTAAGACAGATAGACAGAAGTTCTTAGCTGAGCTAGTTATTGACTACTCAGGCGATTTCTGTACCTTTTTACCAACCTATTAAAACCCTTTTTATTGTTACGTGTTATTTGGCGTTTGTCTCTACTAACCCCCCCCCAATCAACATCATAACAATGATAGTTCTTTTTGTCTTAGCCATATTTTACTTCATCTTATATGGGCTTCCGTTATAACAGGCTGAGTGATTTTGGTAAGACTTCTTTAAATTTATTTGTCATCCACGTGAAGAAATGGGAATAAGCCATTTGCAATAAAATTTTCATAAGATAGTTCATTTGCATTTAATTTTAATGGTTCAAAGAATACCAAACGGAATGGTTGGCCCTCACACATATTCACATCAACAAACCTGGCCTCTTTGAAAAAAAAGAAAAAAAAAAAAAATTCGACAGCCCTGTCATAGAGGAATTAAAATATATTACTTGAAAATAAGTTTTATTTCGAGTTGAAAATTATCTAAAAGTGACATTAGGAGTTGATAGTTATTGATTGATTCATTCATTAATTCATTTTCTGTATCTTATCAATATTTTTGAGATAATAATGATTTAGTGTTACACTTCTTACTAATTAACCCATAGCTTGGAGAAGATGAGATGGATTCATATCTTTCCCAAGGTTATTTGCATGTAAGTGAATATAAAAAACCCAACTGGAAATTGAAATTGGGTCTCAGATTTTCAATTTCGAGCCATTATCCATTACACCACCTGCACATTTAAGCTTACAGCACCCACCTGGTATTTCCCATCTAGGTACTGATTAAGCTCAACGTTGCTTAACTTTGGTGATCGTACAAGAACTGTTGTTTCAACGTGATATGATCTGAAGCCATTTTTTCCTGGAAAACGCCGTTTTAATAAAAAAATAAATATAATTTACACAAATATGTATTCTTTGAATACATTGTTCTTATCTGTGCATTTTCCTTTCAGCGTGTGGGCGATCATGGCTCTCCACAATTTCCTGTCCAGTGTATCTTTTTATAATGTTTGTAAGTTGATATCTCTCCTAATCCCTGTTCTGACAACTATTTACTACAACGGATTAGTAAAATTCTCATAATCTTATCATTGTACATATAATGGCTTTATTTTGTTGCAAATGCATTCATTAATCACAGATTTCTCATAATTCCTCTCTTCCTTATATTCACTACAGGTTTAAAGTAAATCTCGTACAATGAATTTTGATAGCAAAAGCATCTACAATATATTACTGCTGTAAAAAACACTCTAATCTAATTATTATACTTATAATGGCTTTATCTTGTTTTTAAAGCATGCATTAATTCCGGATCATTGATCATTTTCTGCCTTTTTTTTTCTGTTATTAGAACAATGTTGTGTGTTTGTGCAGAAAACGCCTTAATTTAATCGGAGTACATTGATGCACTAGATGATCAGTCAGTTATGCGCCATGTGTGATACACGCTTAGGCGATCACGTATCCTTCGATACGAGGCATATTTTCCCGCAGTAGGTTGCCATTTCTTTCTGCGATAGACCAGTTGCCATTTAAGGCTACACAAGTCGGTCTGTCCTGCTATTTATCCATAGTTGGAGGGAGAAGAAGAGGATTCATATATTTCCCAAGGGTATTAGCACGTAAGTGAATGTAATGGATTCTACTGGAATTCGAACTCGGCTCTCTCTGATTCTTCAATCCGAGCCGCTATCCATTACTCCACCGTACCATATAACTATAGACTTGGCTTATTTATCACCTAATTTAAATTGATTTTTATTAAATTTTAAATATTTAAATTTAATTAAAAACGGTGAAAACATGTCGACCTCTGCTGGTTTCTAATACAGTTAACTCTTCAACAGAATCTTGTTAAATGCTTCACCAATTCTATCTGGTACAATCATTAGATCGAGTAAAATAACTGACGCACTTGTTGAATAAATTCTATACGGTACATGAAGTGTTGTCTTAACACCTGATTGTGATCTACTAAACATCATCGGTCGCATGACCGGTCATCGCGCAGTCGGGGAGGTTGATTTTGGAATCGTGGTATTGCACTCAATTTGAAAGTTGTGGTTAAATAATGACTGACTCAAAACATTTTTTTCCACAATCCACAGTTCAAAATCCACAATTAAAGGAAGGTGTTATACCAGATGCGTCAGATTTACAGATTCCTTTGAGCAAGTGGAGGATCCCGAAGAAAAGAACATTAACTGCGAGGAACTGGTCAATACCAAATAGTTACCATTTTTTGAGAAAACGGGTTATTAAGGTTAAGTTCAAAATTGTAGCGTTGGAATTTAATTCCGATGATCAGTGAAAGCCTTAAAGCCCTGCCTTATAAAATTTATAATTTACTGAAGCTTTACAAATTGTATATGGACAAGATGCAAGGCACATGCACATTATTATTAAATCATTGTGCCATCAAATAAGACCTTCATTTACTTCAAAGGGAAATTATACTGAACAATTTAGCTATATTATTGTTGAGGGGTCCACCCCTTTTTACACCCAGTGTCACATATAATGAAGAAAGAGAGCTTGAAGAGTTTGACACTCACAGGAGATAATGACGGCAAGAGGGTGTACAGTGAGTAACCTACTTAAAAAGCTTGTGTAAATGGATGACAGAATAGGGATTGGGTGAGATAGCAAGTGGGGGATACTGCTTAGATCTACAAAAGATACAAAGTTGTGAAGAGCCATGAACAGACATGTGATAAAAGGGAACGGTAAAGATTTACCATTTGGTTCTGCTATCTTCTCTCATCTTACAGACAACTTCCTAATTCTATCCCCTCCACAGAACATGTGTTGTTCTCTGTAAAGAACTACCCAAGATACCCTTTACATTCTTTCAGGGAAGTGATTTTTGTTTTCTAAAGAGAATTCTGTAAAGAGTGGATTAAATGATAATCTAATGCTTAAATATCTAGTGAATGCGGCGGATAAGTGAAATATTCTAAACAAAGTTTTAAAAAAAATTATTATTCGTTCCACCTCGAGCAAGGCAATAATGTCACTAAGACGGAAAGGGGGGGTTACTGGGACTGAAAGAGAATGAGAAGACTAGTAAAGAAAAGGACAATAAAAGAACGGTATTCATGAAGATAGAAGATGGTGATTGACGTTGCATTTAAATTTTTAAAAATTTTAGGTGGCAAGGATGCGAGAAGCCAGAAGAGAATTCCACAGGCGAGAAGTACGAGAAAAAAACTATTCGAATAGAACGCACGGTTGCATCTAGTTAATTCAATATTAAAACGGTGAGACCTAACTGGCAATCTAGTAGTACGCTTAAATTCATGCAGTCGAGGCAGGTAGGAAAGCACATCAGAACAATCGGCATGAAAATATTTGTAGAAAAGACGGAGGTAAGCCACGTCACGGTGCTAGGAAGTAACTGAAGTCGAGATGCCAGGTCAGGATCGATAATATTCTTTGGGTTTTATCAAGAATTCCGAGATATATAATAGAAGCTCCAGACCGGATATTACGGCAACGTTCGATACACGTAAGAATGTTAGACTTGTAACATTTTTCGTTTACCTGGTCACCGGAAAATCACGCCAATCTAACTTTATCTTGATGAAATATTACAACCTTTTTGTAAATAATTCAAGGTACTTTTTCTTTGTTTTATTTCTGTCTTCAATCGAGCCAATTAGATTGAACAATCGGGATAGTGTAGTAACAGATGTGCGAAAGTCTGACTCGGAATTACGAAAGTGCACAGAAATAGCGAATGTTGTCGTCCTGAAGCTAACGATATTAAATATTTCTTTTGTTTCTAACGATATTTAATATCGTTAGAAACAAAAGAAAAAAGTCCTGAACTCTTATGCAATATTTAAATTCCTATATAGCAATAAATACTGGAACATTGTCTCAGATATAAAGAAGAGATTTGAAGTGAGCGATGTTTGATTCTAACGACGAATTCTGCGAATACCACAGACAGAACATGCAAGCAACGAGGAAGTCTTAAACAAGCCAAGAAACTAATCATTGTAATAAGGGAACATTGAAGATTCTGGGACCTATGACAAATAAAGGAAGCTTGGAAAATTTAACACTCAGAAACATATTATAGATAAGCCAATTGAGCAGGGAGGAGTAATGGATAGCGGCTCGGATTGAGGAATCGGTAAGCCGAGTTCGAATTCCAGTCGAATCCCTTACATAAACTTATGTGCTAGTACTCTTGGGAAATGTATGAATCCTCTTTTTCTTCCCCTAGCTATGGGTAAATAGTAGGACAGATCTGGTTGCCTTGGATGGCAACTGGTCTACCGCAGAAAGAAATGGCAACTTATTGTCATGTATTGAAAGATACATGATCGTCTAAGTGTGTATCACGCATGGCACATAATTGACTGACAATGGAGGGAAAACATCGAGTAATCTATTTAATGAACTTGTATTAGGTTGGTGCAAAAATAATGACGTAATAATGTCGTTTTTTGACTTTAAAAATACGTCAAAATACGACATTATTACGTCATTATTGTTGCACCAACCTAATATGAAGTAATGGCAGGACAGTTAGAAAGATTTTGGTTGTTTAATTTTGTCATGTCAAACTCAATGGATTATTTAATGCCGAAATCTAAATATTGTGAACACAATTTTACGGCTATATATATTTTAACGCAATTGTATACCTTCAACCTCATATTTCATACATAATTTTATACTTTCAGGTTAAACCTATGTTTTATAGATATATAGTTTGATTTTGATGATTTTGTTTAGCTGTATGTCAACCTCTGTTGGCTATTTAATGCCGAAATCTAAATATTGTGAACACAATTTTATGGCTTCAACTATAGATAAAATATATTGTTGGTAATTTTACTACAAATATATATTGCTAGTATTTTTTTTTATATAGAGATATATTGCTGGTATTTTTACTATAAAAATGTACTTTTATACTCCCATATCTTTTTTTTTTTTGCTTGGGTGCTAGCTACTTGCCCATAGCTGGGACCCTAACAGGTGCTACCACCTCGAATCAGGGTGAACTTGGGAACAACAGCAAATAACAGGTGGTTCCACGCTCCTTGACGCCGGATATAGTTCATCCCAGGACTAGATACAAAGAGATATTCTAAAGTGTTAAAAAAATTGCTTAGAGAAACAAAATGCAGGAAATTGTGGAGGACATTGTTCGCCTATTTTTTGAAAAGATTTGGCACATGAAAAAAGACTTACTAAAACCAAGATATAATGAAACGATTGAAATTTCTATGACATAAAAAGAGGAAAGAAAGCTCGGAGAATTTAACACACATATGCTTACTAAAGGCAAGTGAAGCAAAGAGAAACCGCGATAAATCTATTTAACCTGGTTGTATGATTTGATCGCAGAACAGGTTCAAAGAGGTAAAGGGTCAAAAGTTAATTTGACCAACAAAGGGCAGGTTGTTGAGAGCCATATTCGTATATTTTCTCTCAGGGGCGCATAGGCGAACGAAAAGGAAGACGTACTGAAACCCAGATGGCAGAATATAGCGGAATAATTGAAATTCAATGGGCATATAATAAGGAAAGGAGGTTTGGAAAATTTAACACTCATATGCCTAGTAAGGTGAAACAACGAGTAACCTACTTAATTAATTTGTATGAACTATACACAGGGATCTGGGGAAAGGTCAAAAGTCACTTGGAGCAACAAAAGGCAGGATGTCGTAGATAGCCATGATCGCCGATTTTCTAAAAGAAGTTGGCACATAAAAATAGGAAGACTTACTGAAATCATGATAGCAGAATATAGTGGAATGAATGAAATTTAAAAGGCATATAATGAGGAAAGGGGACTTGGTGAATTTAACACGCATATGCCAAGATCGAATTCCAGTTGAGTTTATTAGATTCACTTACACACAAATACCCTTGGGAAAGGTATGAATCCAGTTGCCCCCCCCCCAGCTATGGAATGAATAGCAGGGCAGACTGGGTTCTTTAGTCTTGGTTGGCAATCAGTCTTCCGTAGAGCCCACTACGGGGAAAAAAAATCTGCCTCGTCAGTCATGTACTGAAAGATACATTATCGCCCAAGTGTGTATCGCGTATGGTACATAACTGAATGAAAGCAAAGGGGAAGAACTCGTAACTTACTTAACGAGTTTGTATGAATTGATGGCCGAACAGATATATAGAGCGTAGGTAAAAGGTTAATAGTTACCAAGAGCAACAAAAGGCAGGATGTTGTGGATAGCCATTATTGCTGATATCCTGAAAGGACTTAGCACATAAAAAGACTTACTGAAACACATCGCTTGTTCGATGCTAGATTGAATAAACAAAAATACGTCAGTTTTGACAATTTAAAAAAGGCACACTGATATGTAAGTGGGCCACAATATAAATAATCATTTAATATTACTTAAGGCTAAAAGCATCCAATACTATCTAGCGTCAAAAGCAGAAAGAAATTCTTCGAGAATATGATTAAAAAATGATTTATGATGGAGGAAGGCCTGAGAGTAGAACCACCGAAACATTGGGGGTATACCAACGAGGATAATCATGCCGGTACGTATAATAAAGAAGATAACAACGATCATAAGACAACTGTTAAAATACAACCAAAAATAAAATTAACCTTTAACCACTGATAAAATCGCAACGCTTTAATTATTATTATTATTATTATTATTATTATTATTATTATTATTATTATTATTATATTATTCTTATATTATCATTATATTATATTATTATTATTATTATATTATTATTATATTATTATAATAGTATATTAGTATTATATTATTATTACATTATTATTATTATATTATTTTATTTTTCTTCTTATATTATTATTATAATATATTATTATATTATTATATTCTTATATTATTCTTATATTATATTATTATATTATTATATTATCATTATATTATTCTTATTATATTATTATATTATATTATTATTATATTATTATTATATTATTATTATTTATTATTATATTATTACATTTTTTCTTATTATATTATTATTATTATATTATTATTATATTATATTATTATTATTATTATATTCTTATTATATTCTTATTATATTATATTATCATTATATTATTCTTATATTATATTAGTATTATATTATTATATTATTATATTATTATTATATTATTATTATATTATTCTTTATATTCTTTTATTATTATATTATTATAATATTATATTATTATTATGTTATTATATTATTATTATATTATTATATTATCATATTTTTTCTTCTTATATTATTATTATATTATTATATTATATTATTATTATATTATTATATTATTTATTATATTATTATTATATTATTCTTATAATATTCTTATTATTATATTATTATAATATTATATTATTATTATATTATTATTATATTATTATATTTTTCTTATTATATTATTATTATATTATTATATTATATTATTATTATATTATTATTAATATATTATTATATTATTATTATTATATTCTTATTATATTCTTATTATATTATTATGTTATTATTATTATATTGTTATTATATTATTAATATATTCTTCTTCTATGTGCTGTGTCCCTTTGCGGTCATTGGCTATCTCTCCACAAATTCCTGTCCTTTGTAGCTCTTAATAAATTTTGTCTTTTTGTCATCTCTTCCAAAACACTCTCCTTCGTCTATTCGTTCAAGCTCTCCAGCTAGTTTATAAATTGCTCTCTTCCGACCCTGTTACTTTCAATCTGTCCTGTGCGTATCAAATTTTAAGCTGAGCCAGATTTCCCTCTAGTTTGGGGCTTGAGGCACAATTAGCCCTTCGCATATGCTAGCTTAAAAGTATGTAATAAATTCAGACTAAAAACATAATTTAAAAATGATATGTATGTTCAGTTATGCGAGAAATCTTTACCAGTTTGAAGCTGGCCTTTGGCTACTTCTTTCGGTTTAGTAATATTTACCTTGAAAAAATCCCTTACATTCAACAAACGTATAGACAAAATGTCTTATCTGAGCTAAACTCTGATTACTGATAGAAAGGACACTGATTGAATAAGAATTGGGTAAATCATTTTCCTATAAGCCATTCCCCGTCATTAATCACTGTAATTCTCCGTGTCTCTTTAGGACGTTGCCGTTCATGGCTCTCCTCAATTTCCTGACCTTTGTAGCTCTTAATAGTTTTTGTCTTTTTGCCATCACCCCCAAACCCTGTTCCATCATCCATTTGCTCAAGATCATCAGGTAGGTTGCGTGTTGCTTTCCTCTGACTCTCTAATCTTCAATTTATCCTGTGAGTATCAAATTTTTCAAGCCCTCTTTCCTCATTGTGTGTCCCAGAAATTTCAGCTTCTTCCTAAGACCTGCTGGTTTGTGGGACTGACTCTTGATAGGATGCTCCTCAATCACTTCTTTGTGCTGTGTCCCCTGAGGATGTTGGTGATTATGGCTCTCCTCAATTCCCTGTACTTTGTAGCTCTTTTGAATTTTTTCCATCGCTCTCAAACACTGCTCCGCCATCCATTTGCTCATGTTCTCTGGGTAGATTGCGGGTTGCTTTCCTCTGGCCCCCTCACCTTCAATCTGTCCCGGGTGTATTTTCTCGCAAAGCGCTTCAGAAACGTCATCTGTTTCTTTCTGATGTGAAGCATAAGTGTTACTTTTGTTGCCATTGTCTCTCGAACTTCGTCATTGCTCACATGTTCGGTTCATGGTATTCTCAGCATCCTTCTGTAGAACCACACTTCTATTGCTTCAAGTCTCTTCTTCGTCTGTGAGACGATTGTCCAACATCCACTGCCATATAAGGGGACTGATATTACATAACAGTTCAGCACTCTTTTCTTTGTTGCCAGCAGTATTTTTCCTATTTCTTAACAGCACAAAATGCAAATTACGTATTGGGAATATCGAAATCAAGCAGGTGCAACAATCTAGATATCTGGGAAGCGTATTAAAAGAGGACGGAAAGTGCGACACTGAAATCCGAAGGTGCATTGGGATAGCGAAAGATGCCTTCCAAAAGCTAAGCAAAGTATTAAGAAACAATAAAATATCTGGTGAGTGTTTTAACAGAGGAAGGATAAGGTGACACTGAAATCCGAAGACGCATTGGAATAGCGAAAGAAGCCTTCCAAAGGCTAAGCAATGTATTAAGAAACAATAAAATATCTGGTAAGTGTTTTAACAGAGGAAGGATAAGGTGACACTGAAATCCGAAGACGCATTGGAATAGCGAAAGTTGCCTTCCAAAAGCTAAGCAAAGTATTAAGAAACAATAAAATATCTGGTAAGTGTTTTAACAGAGGAAGGATAAGGTGACACTCAAATCCGAAGACGCATTGGAATAGCGAAAGAAGCCTTCCAAAAGCTAAGCAAAGTATTAAGAAACAATAAAATATCTGGTAAGTGTTTTAACAGAGGAAGGATAAGGTGACACTGAAATCCGAAGACGCATTGGAATAGCGAAAGATGCTTTCCAAAAGCTAAGCAAAGTATTAAGAAACAATAAAATATCTGGTAAGTGTTTTAACAGAGGAAGGATAAGGTGACACTAAACTGAAGACGCATTGAATAGCGAAAGAAGCCTTCCAAAAGCTAAGCAATGTATTAAGAAACAATAAAATATCTGGTAAGTGTTTTAACAGAGGAAGGATAAGGTGACACTGAAATCCGAAGACGCATTGGAATAGCGAAAGAAGCCTTCCAAAAGCTGAGCAAAGTATTAAGAAGTGCTTTATTTTCGAAAAGATAGTTTTAATTATAGGATTCTAGATATAGTCCACTAATGACCACCGTCCTCAAAGATAAGACTGTAGTCATTTCATGCTAATAGTAGTGGGTTATTTTATGCCGAAATCTAAATATTTTTAACACAATTTTATGACTTCAACTAAATATATTTTGAATGCAATTGTATGCCTTCAGTTACAAATAAAATATAGTGTTGGTCATTTTTCTATAAGTTGTATTGTTGGTAATTCTCTTATAAAATGCACTGCTAGACATTTTGCTTTAAAAATGTATTGTTGGTAATTTTACTATAGAAAAATGTATAACTGGTATTTTGTACTATACTATTAAAAATTCTATACTATAAAAATATATTTTTATATACTTTCGTAGTGTTTTGCTTTTGCTTAGGGGCTCACTATTTGCTCTAAGGGACCCTAACAGGTTGTACCAACCCGGATCTTGGTGAGCCTGGGAAGAATAACTATTCAGAGATGGTTCCACGTTCCTCTAAACCTTCAATCTACCGATCAGCGGCCTTGCTGTTGGATATAGTTTATCGTCATACCAAGAACTCTTCCTTATAAGAAAACATTCTACATTCATTGACCTATCAGCCAGTACGACTGTCGATTGAAATTTATAATTTTTTTTTAAAACTACTTACTGTCATATTTTCAGTATTCCTTCCTAACCTTTGTGAAAATTCAACGTCTTCATTGTGTTATTTCATCTTCGAGTTACACGCGATAACCATTTTAGTTATTGCTGCTGTTAAAAGTCCTCTAGTAATGTGGTTTATGTTATCTGGTACAGTTCTTTGTGAGTTTATAGCGCCAGTCCATAAGGTTCGAAGAAGGATGAACAGGCTTCACTCCCTCAAAGCCATTTTTAAACATTGATCTGAGAAAGTGGCTGTATACAGCAGACAGTTTAGATATTTTTGAAAATCCAGTGCTATTAATTAATTAAATTAATTAAATAATTAATCCGGTATTATTAATTATAAAAATAAAATCATTCTTATATTTATGACTTTTTAAATAGGCAGTATAAATTAAAGGTTTATAAAAAATCCCACTTATGGAATTCATTTATTAATTGTAGCTTTAGCTAAAATGGATAAACGCTTCTAATATCGTATACTGCAAACACAGTATGAAAATTGTAGCCAATATATTACCAAGATGGTTTTGCTATTTCTTTATAACGATTTAAACTATTATAATAGCTTTTTTTAATAATTTAAAAATAAAAACCAAGTATGGAGCATTACAGGTAAACCAGAATTTAAATTCCCCAGTGAAAGTTTAAGCATTCATAGACCATGCAATAAAATATCGATACGATATTTCGTCTCCTCTATTTCCCCAACATTTAGTTCCATTTTGTTCTCTGTGTGTGTGTCCGGTGGGGGAAGACACATTTTTCCCGCTATTAATTCACTTCTGCGACGTTTCCCTGTGCGCGCATTTAGCCGCCTTTTCACAATTCATAATAATTCTACGCACAGATCAAGCTATCAATTTCAACGGAGAAAAACTGACGGAACAACGCTGGCTTGTCCCTAGAGTAAAAAAAAAAAAAAAAAGCAATGGGGGTGAGCGTGAGAAAAAGAAAGAAAGAGAGGGGGGTTAGGAAAAAGAAAAACAAAAATTAAATCAAAAGAAAAAAAAGGTGGGGTTTAAAAGTTGGTCACTGCTCGAACGTGTAAATCAAGTGTTTTGTAATTTTCTGCCCAATTAATTGTCAAGTTTGCGAACAAAAAAAAAAAAAAAAGAAAAGAAAAAAACAAGAAAAAAGAAAAGAAAAATGAAAAGTGGTCTGAAGACAGGAAACGCTAGTCTTGTAGAAACGACAATTTTTTTTTTTTTTTTAGAACGATCTTTTCAATTCCTATCTATCGTCTTGGTGTAGACTGACGAGGATGAAAAGAAAGAGCCCAAACAATATACGCAAGAGAAAAGATATATATATATATATATATATATATATATATATATATATATATATATATATATATAAAAACAAAACAGAAATATTGACATTACATTAAAATAATATATAAAATCAATTTCTCAGAAAAATAAATACAATAACGAGACATGATAAATGGTCAAAAAGGAAACATTTTTCTTATACTGGGTTGGATGTTTACCGGCTTATCAAACTTAATGGGTTCCTTAATACTGAAATCTAAATATTTTGTACGCATTTATGGAGATAATAATGGTTTTTAGATAAAAGGCTTACTAATTAACCCATAGCTGGAGGGAGAAGAGGTGGGTCCATACCTTTCCGAAGGGTATTTGTGCGTAAGTGAATATAACAAACACAACTGGAATTAGAACTCCGTTCTCCGATTCAAAATTCTCTGCCATTAACCATTATAGCACCCGCATATCCGAGCTTACAGCACCTGTAAGCGATCATGCATCTAGGTACTGGCAAGGCTCGACGTTGCTTAACTTCGCTGATCGTACTGGAACCCGTGTTTCAACGTTATATGGCCGTAAGCTTCTTATATTGGACAGTTATACGAATTCATTCTTCATTGCAATTTACCATTAGATAAAATCTTAAAAGAGTTGTATCTTAACAACGCGAAACGTGGAACCGTCAAAAAGAGTTCAAATTCCGAGCACGGCTGTTTGTTTTTCCTTTCGAATTGATCTGTGCGCGCCATGCCTTCTCAGAATGTGGCCGATCGTGGTTCTCCTTTACTCTTCCTCTTTGTTATTGTTCTCTCATTTATTCATTTCAGCTCTTTAAATAGGTTACAGTGATGTCCATCCTCTATAAGGCCAGAGAGCCACTCGAGGTAGAGTATAACAGAGTAAGTGGCACCACGTGAAGCAAGGCGATAATACCATCAAGACGCAAGTGTGCGCCGGAAGTGAAAGAGAAGAGAAGAGAACCCGTGGTTTCACCCTATTATCCCTTGCCTTCACTATGACCTGAGGGTGTTAAATTCCCCAGGCCCTCTTTCCTCATTATGTATCCCAGACATCAATTGCAATGAGTGCTTTCCTTGTAGTTATTATTTTCCATGAACCTTCCACGTTGTTCACATGGTCTCTCAATTGGTATTTTCAACATTCGTTGGTAGAACCAAAACTGTGTCGTAAAAAAATCTCTTCTTCATCTGTGATTAGGTTTTCTGACATTCAATGACAAAAAAGCAATTACGTATTGCATAATGAAGCACTATTTTTTGTTTTTTAACAAAATGTCCCTATCTCTATCTATAAAAGGCAGGATGTGTGTGTGTGTGTGTGTGTGTGTGCGTGTGTGTGTATGTAACGAATGCACGACCGCAATTTTCGACGGATTTGCACCAAAATTTACATGCACATGCTCCAAGTTAGTGAAAAGGCCGAGACCCACGTTGCATTTCCCAACTCCCAACGATAGTGGAAATAATCGATATTTTCATGCTTCTGCGCCAGTTTTCATGTAGTTTGCGGCCATTTTCTACTGGCCAGAGTGAGAGCCTATAGCTGGCTACCACGAATAGGCAGGAAGATTCTATTGGCCAGTGTGAGAGCCAACAGCTGATTGACACGAATGTTAACTAGCATGCTAGCATGCAAAAAAAAAAAAAAAATCGATAGCTGGATTCGTCACAAGTGGGAAAAATTTAAATCTGCATGGCACTTTACTCCAATTGGCTCATTTGCTTGCTTAAACTCAATGTTGATTCTGATTCCGCAGAACTGGGTTGGGTGTGAAAAAGTATTTGTTGTTAACATTCTTTTTTAATTCGGTTTTTCCAGTTACGAGTCCTTTTTTAAAGCTGATCGTTTTGTGTTCATTTTGTTTAGTTCTTTTTTCGTAACAGATTTAATGTTTAGTATAGAGCTTAGTATTAAGTCAAGTGATAGCGATTGCTGTATGAGTCGTACGATTTTTGAATCAAGCACGGGCAACGCCGTGCCATGCTGCTAGTATCGTCATAATTTGCTTCGTTTATGGCTAAATTCTTTCGATCTTCTTATGCCTTTCCGGATTTCTGGTCAGAATTTATGTCTAGCTAGTAGTTAAATTTCTGCACTTTGATTTTTATGTCTCTTTTGCTGACAACCCTTCATTCTATTTTTTTTTTACATTTATTAAAATGTACTTGCTTCTTGTTTTATTTTTGATAATCTATTTGATAATTCATGAATTTCCTTCTTTCCACTCTATACAATAATTTGGTATATTAACTATGTCCCAGCTATGTCCGATTATCGATAGAAAAGAGAATGGACAAATAAGAAATCGGCCATATCATTCTGACAGTGGTAGAAAAAGGCATACGTTGACAACATTTCGAGGACCTCGTCATAATAGTAAACAAATTTTATATACCGAGTGCGATGGATAAATTGTCGTCTAAATTACGCAAAAATGAAAACAACACTGATATCTCATTTTAATAGATATATTTACCAAAATCGCACAAAGATATCTTGAAATGCTAAAGAGTAAATTTATTCAATAAAATCGCCATTGGCTTCAATCACGGCCTCCAGACGACTTGTAAATTACGAGAATGCTGTTGTGTAGATGATTTCGATCTTGCCTAGTATTTACGAAACGTTTTCTTAACAATTCGGCTACGGAGGCCGCGTTGATAGAGGAAAGTTTGAATTAACTGCTTAAGGAATTCATATTTTTCCTTGTTTAGCTACAGAAACGGTTTCTCTTGCAGAAAAGGAGATACAAGTTTCATTCCTGTTGGAGGCACAATCTTTCTTTAATATAACTTCTCAATCTAGGCCGGATGTTATTAATTTCATCATTGAAGGAAATAAAACGGGGATGGCAGTACAAATATGTGTACGCAATAAAAATAATGTTTATAGTAATAAAGAAATAATGTTGGATAAAAAAAATCCGTTAAAAATTACTATCTATCTATCTATCTATCTATCTATCTATCTATCTATCTATTGTTTCAATCTATCTATCTATCTATCTATCTATCTATCTATCTATCTATCTATCTATCTATCTATCTATTGTTTCAGTCTATCTATCTATCTATCTATCTATCTATCTATCTATCTATCTATCTATCTATTATGATCCAGGTCCTTGTAACACGGTGATGGTCCAAGGTAGAACCAATAAAGAAGAACTCCAACACGGATATGGAATAACACAGATATATTACAAACAGGAATATATACAGAGAAGTAGAAAGTCTTAGTACGAACAATCAGGTTTAGTAGGGAGAACAATGTAGTCTCGACCAGTATCACTATTCCAATGTCTTGTAGTAATTGTCTGAACGCGACTCTGTTTCGGACTGCTCTGACTCGACTGACTGACCTGTTCGTTCTGACTGACTGACAGACTCCTGACGGACCTCACTCCAGACTTCAGACTGAAACTCCCTGCTTCCTCTTGAGGCGCAGTATTTATTACGTGTGGAATAGTCCATTATGTTATTATGGGTAAGGTCCCTTAACACTATCTATCAATCTATTGTCTCAATCTATCTATCTATCTATCTATCTATCTATCTATCTATCTATCTATCTATCTATCTATGTTCATATCTATCTCGCATAGTTTCCTATCTATCTATCTATCTATCTATCTATCTATCTATCTATCTAGCTAGCTAGCTAGCTAGTAGCTAGCTATCCAACTAGTTATATCTGGATGAGAATAATATAATAACTTACTGAGATTTTTGAAGACATAATTAACGAATCAAATTTAAAGTTCACCCCAAAAGTTCAATTTTTATTTTAGTTAACGCACTACATACCCCCAACATTCACACACATACACACTCACTCACGCACCCAGCCACACACACACACACACACACACACACACACACACACACACACACACACACACACACACACACGCATTCACGCCTCCCACACACGCACTCACGTACACACTTAGATACACAGAATCCACCTGTGGTTTATAGTGCAGCTATTCTGAACAGACTTTAGTTACAGTTTCTGGGAGAGAGATCTGGCGTGATCAGCAGTTTTTCAAGTCCAGTAAGTTTAAACCCTCAGTCACGATGATTTGTGACGTTGTGCCACCATTGACAACATACGGACAGTTACGTCAACCCAGATTCATTCACAAAGCTCAACGCGTCGCATAGTTTGGAGGCCGCTCCGAAATGTGCCGCACGCTGGGGTCGCCTCTACAGGCCAATAACATCACGAAGTCACCTTCCAAACAAATCGACCCTGGGGAGATTGGAACAAGAGTCTCATCGTAAGAAAAGCAAACGTTCTACAGTTCTTTAGTGAAATAAGTGGGGAGGTGCTGATAGAATTCCCGGGAGTAATTATCCTTTAATACATAACTGTGAAATGTCCGAAGGCAGACAAACAATATTGAAGTGAAGGGCAGTCACTACGCTTTGATCCCAGCCCGAAGATCGCGGAAGGTGCAGTCGGCATCCTAATCAAAAGTAGTCCCAGACGTAAACAATCCCGTCAGATTATAAAATACAATGTAACTTAGGATATCAATCAAGGAACCTGATCTTATCTTTTCAGTAATTGTTACGATGACAGGAGGCATTACTCAACGCTAACAAGTGAACAGACTTCGTTATACCATAACAAAGCCATATTTCTTTCGTAAGTAGAAGGAGATCAAGCTACTAATATATTACTTTGTGTTTGGTATTAGCTTTCTTCAAATAAGTCTTCTTTATCTTGCCACAACAGTTTATATTATAGAAAGATTTCTTAGATTACTCAGTGAGTCGAGCCAATAACTTTTCTGGTTCGTCTGAAACACTTTTATATATATATATATATATATATATATATATAAAAATGAACAGTCTAGAGGTGACAGTCTGTTTCATGCTATATGCAATCGTCAGGCCACATATAGCATGAAACAGACTGTCGCCCTAAGTGTTGACTTCTATGTTCACTTTTATATTTACATACGCTCTATCTCTGATATGGTGCACTTTATCCCATAAATATAGCACACCTTAAGACTATATTTCTTCATATATATATATATATATATATATATATATATATATATATATATATATATATATATATATATGGCATAAAATGACAATTGGAAAAAATCTTAGATTTTGCCGACGTGTTTCGTCTTCCGGCTTTTTCAAGGCAAAAATGAAATCGAAATGTTTTTGTTGTTATAGTTACATTAAAAAATCCAAATATCAAAAGACAGACGCTTCTGTCTAAGCCATTTTTTTTCTAAGATTTTTTTCCAGTTGTCATTTTATACCAATCTGTTTTTTCCCCAGAATTGATCTGGGAATTTAACTATATCGTCGACATGGAAAAGAAAAACATCCTTACTATAAAGGTAACTTACATTAACCAGAAAAAAGGGCTTTCCCTGACGATCCGCTTAGGTGAAACCTGGGTAGGTTTGTCTGGCTCACTAGGTTTGACTACATATATATATATATATATATATATATATATATATATATATATAATCAATTCACCCCAAGCAAGACAATAATGATATTAAAATGCTAGGTGATGCTATGCTGGTTGGTAGTGAAAAGGAAGGAAAAGACTTCAGAAAAAACCGAAAACCCAATCGTAAACAGTGCTCAACTTTTAGAAATACACACACACACACACACACACACACACACACACACACATACATACATACATACATACATATGCGTCACACATTATGAAATGGACAAAGACATTTTTATGTTTATACGTTCTTTTTTAAAGATACAAATATTTAAGTAAATTCTCTGTTTATAATAAACAGTATTAACGACATTTACCGGCCTGAATGTCCGAGAAATTTTCATCGAAAATATGTCCTCTGATAGGAATCAAACCTGTATCCTACACGGTATCTATAAAATGTATCTATAAAAAAGAACGTATAAACATAAAAATGTCTGTATATATGTACGTATTTCTAAAAATTAATGGATTATATATTTTTTTAATTCGACATATTTTTTATTGCTACAAGCGTTATTTTTAGTCGATACCTCTGTCGGAGGAGACGCACCGTTTTTTTTAAACATTGTTTCTTTTCGTCTCCCGGCCTGTTCACTCGAGAAAACTTATCAGATTCAGTGCTTAGCGGTTCTGACGTCTGTTCGTCATGGCGTTTGAGCATAAATGAATTTTATTTGTTGCTATTAATAATCTCTTGATATTTAATATTTTAATTACAAAGTGTTATTCTGCAGAAATAATCTGGACTTGTGTTTTTTTTAAAGAAATCGTTATTTTATATATATATATATATATATATATATATATATATATATATATATATATATATATATATATATATATATGTCAAGAACAATATTGGGTGACAAAGTAGGAAAAAAGTTTTTTGTGCGTTTCATCGAATGTAAGGACCGATGGAGTCCAAAAAGACGAAACGAGTCACACAAAAAAACATCTATGGGTCTGTCATATATATATATATATATATATATATATATATATATATATATATATATATATATATATATATATATATATATATATATATATATATGCGTGTGTGTAATCTTCGAAGTTTATATCTTATGTATTTAAGGCAACAAATTACACACCATTTACTTCGATCAACCACGTTACTTAGAAAGATTACTTTGCTACTTATGTCAATGTAAAAATAGTCTTCGTGGTCAATGATATATGCAAAAGATCGCTAGAAAAATATACTGTTGATTATTTATGTTTAATTTGTTTTAATAATTCACGCACTATTATTTGCTTCGCGCGGCAATAATTGTAAGTAAAATGAGGCTCTGAAATTGTTTTAAGTTCTCTCATAATTAGTGCCTTTTGTTAAGTATTTTATCTCGATTTAAATATAAATAAATCTGAATGTTTTGATCCAATATATTGACATTTTGTACAAATGCATATCGCCGACAGTGATTTAACTTGCTAAAATTAATTTTCCAAATATTTGATGGAGATGAAGAATCAATATTATAATATGATTATAATAATCCCTCAATCTATCTATCTATCTATCTATCTTAATCTGTTCGTTAATCTATCTATCTATATATCTTAATCTGTTCATTAATCTATCTATCTATTTATCTATCTATCTATCTATCTTAATCTGTTCATTAATCTATCTATCTATCTATCTATCAATCTAAATCTGTTCGTTAATCTATCTATCTATCTATCTATCTATCTAAATCTGTTCGTTAATCTATCTATCTATCTATCTATCTATCTATCTATCTTAATCTGTTCATTAATCTATCTATTTTTTTTTTTTTTTTTTTAAGCATTTCACCCCAAGCAAGGCGGGGAGCCACTAGGACGCAAGGGGTTACAGAAAATAGGAAGATCAGATAGGAGTGATAGAAGAAAGGATGAGGGTAGTGGATAGATTAAGGCAACTGGAGATGTCGATTGACATTACACTTGAATAGCTAGAGATTATAACTCACAGGGAAACAGGCGAAGGGAAGAGAGTTCCACAGGCGAGAGGTGCGAGACATGAAGCTATTAGAGTAGAAGAGACGGCTACATTTAGGAGTTTCGACAGTGAAGGGGTGAGAGCGGGATGCGAGCCTCGTAGGGCGCTTGAACTCATGAAGTTTTGGAACCAGCGAATGCAGTTCCTCGGAGCAATTTCCATGAAAGTATTTGTAGAACAGACAGAGGAGGCGACGGTGCGTCTGTGAGAAAGTGACTGTAGACGAGACGCCAGGGTAGGGCCAACCATATTATATATCCGCTTCTGGAGCCTATCAAGAACCCTGAGGCAAACAGAAGGGGCGCCAGACCATATATGGCAGCAATACTCCATGCAAGGGCGAATTGTGGATTTGTATATCTGGAGGATCGACTCAGGGGAGAAAACTTCCTAGCATCGGCTCAGGGAGCCAACTTTCCTCGCAGTGGACGAGGCAATTGACTCGATGTATTTATTCCATCTCAGGTCAGCAGTCAACGTGAGACCGAGAAGCCGCAGAGAGTTGCTCTCGGGAGTTGAGCGTCAGACATTATAATGGAGGGAAGGAAGGCTCTCTGTGGTGATTAATAGAGAGCAGTTTAGTCTTCGAAGCGTTGAATTGACCAGCCAAATCATGCCCCAGTTCACAATCGATTGGAGGTCCTTTTTTCGAGGCGCACGGCAAGGTGAGTTTTGTCAGCGAGACTGGATTTGTTTTTGAGGCAGGAATAAATTGTGGTGTCATCCGCGTAGATGCCGACTTGAGAAGTTGCGGCGTCAGGAAGGTCATTTATATAGATATGAATAGAGGGGCCCAGGATGGAGCCTTGAGGAACCCTGCGTTCGTGGGGGTAGGAACTGGAGGAGAATCCGTTGTGAACTACCTTCAATTCACGGTTTGACACAGGAATGATTGTATTACGTTATATAATTGACCCGTAATGCCATAACCCTGGATCTTGCGGAGAAGGCCGGCGTGCCAAACCCTATCAAATGCTTTGAGATATCTAGTGCCACGGCTCGGGCTTCCCAGTTATTTTGGAGAGTTCGGTAGACTGTTTCCGTGATGGCTGTGAGCACATCGGCTGTAGATCTGGCAAAAGGAAACCATATTGCTTGTCTGAGAGCAGATTATTGGATGTGAGGTGGTTAACCACCCCGGTATTGATTAGAGCTTCAAGATTTTGCCGAAGAGGGGAAGGAGACTGATAGGACGGTAGTTGAAGGGTCAGAGGGTCGCCGGAGTTCTTGAAGACAGGAACGATCGAAGAGGACTTCCAGTAGTAGGGAAAAACAAGATTCCTTTGAGGCAGAAGTTGTATAGTTTCGAAGGGCGGGCGCCAGTTCAGGCGCATTTTTTAAGACAATGGCTGGTATCCCATCTCCACCACTTGCCTTGTTGAGATCTAAATTGGAGATAACGCCCAGTACCAAGGTTGGGGTTAGTTTAACCCACTCAATATGGCCTCAGTTCTAAGAGGAAAGTCGGGTAAGGGTACACCAGAAGAGTCGAGCGTCGAGTTGATGAAAATTTCCGAGCAAAGTATTCAGCCTTGTCGGTAGAGGAGGTCAAGACTTCGAACTGGTTGAATAGAGGAGGTATAGAGGGTTTGCACTTATTCAATACACTCTTGCAGAGACGCAAATAATCTTTGGAGCCAAATTTGCGAGATGCAATACATTCCTTCATTCGAGCCGCAAATAGTGACTTAGCATCATTTTAGACACGCTTACAATCGTTACGGGCGGCGGCAAAGAGACGTCTATTGCAGCCAGACATGTCGCCACGGTATAGGTGTGGAAGTAGTGGTTCTTAGGGCGATGGCGGCTGAGCAAGCAGCCGAAAACCAGGGGCAGGAGCGCGACTTAACCCTATATTTCCTTGATGGGGAAAGAATCCAGCTTTAACCCAGGAAGAGACCGTAGTTAACATTCTGACGGGAGCTTAAAGACTCCATCCCAGGGACATCGCGGAGGAAATCACGGAACGCGTCCCAGTCAGCTTCGTTGATAATAGAACGAAGTTCTAGGTTCTTTATAGGGGGTGGAGTTAAAGGAGATGTTAACCGATACTACTGCATGGTCAGAGTTACCAAGTGGGCATAGTTGCGAGGCGCTGCAGGATTCGGGGATGGAGGTAAAGCACAGGTCGAGTAGAGAGGCTTTACTTACCCGGTTGAGGCAAAACGAGGGGGAAGTTAACTATCTGTGTGAGGGAATGGAGATTGAAAATTGCTGCTTGAATGCCTGCATGGTCAGTTGTAGCATTCTTAAGCCACAGAGTGTGATGGGCGTTAAAGTCTCCAAACACAAAAATGTGAGCAAACGGGTGGAGGGAGAGAGCCTTGTCTATGTTGTCTGAAATGCTATCAAGTATCTCACAGTCTTGAGAGGATGGAGAGCGGTAAAAGAAGGAGAGATAGCTTACCGCATTGAGGAGAGAGAGACAGAGACACATGTATGACTGGTCAAGCGATTCAAGAGAGGACTCTCTGGCCAGGGGGAGATGTTCCTTGACGTAGACACCAAGACCGTGCACGTGGGTTAGAGAGTCTTTCTGAGGAGAGGAAGATAGCTGGGGATCGAGAGATCAGAAGAGGGATAGATGAGACAAGGTTTGTCTCGCAGAGAGCCAGCACATCCGGGCCGTTTGCAGTGAGGAAAGATTCCAGACTGTAGAAGTTTGTTCTAATGCCCCGGATGTTGGAGAATGAAATGTTGAGGGGTTTAGGTGGTTTCTGAGATGCTGGTTTAGGGTAAATCTTTCGGTTTCTATCTATCTATCTATCTATCTATCTATCTATCTATCTATCTATCTATCTATCTATCTATCTATCCCCACACTTGTATTTATTCACAATAAATATTTGACGAAACCACGCCACATTATAATCTTCGAATTATTATAATGTTTAAATATGAACTAATGATTTTTCTTATTGTCTTGGTTTTTTATAACTTCTTACAGTGCGCAAAATATAAATAAAAACATTTTTCTTTTTTTTTATCTATAACAATGTAGTCCTTTTGTCCCAATCGAATCATCTGCCTTTTTATCTCCCTGCCACTTGCTCTATTTATTCGACAATAAATACTAAACCGCACACCTCTGATACTGCTTTGTTTGAAGTAATCCCTTTGAGCATTTATATAGCAAACGCATAAAGACTACAGCTCAGGAATAATAACGCCAGAAGTCCGTAACATATTCAAGGCTGCTCACACCCTTAGGATTCCCAAAATACATGGGTGTAATGCAGACATACATACATACACATGTGTGTGTTAGTAAACGTTGATTCGCAACTGAAATTTCTGTTTATCGCTGTCAACACTTGAAAGATTGGCAAATAGTCTACATACCTTCGCATCTAACCCTATGTTGGTCAGGATCTAATCTTCTTAATAGATATCAATATTAATACTTTATATATATATATATATATATATATATATATGTATGTATGTGTTTGTGTGTGTGTGTAGGAATAAAGTGTTGCTGCCGACACTGGTGTTTGAACACAGATCACCAGAGAGCTAACACAGGCGATTCCATTTTGAATAAGTAGATCACATGATCGCAAAGAAAATCTCTAATTGATCACTATTTCTACACTATCCTTTATTGCTATACGGATCGCTATTCTTTATACTATTCACTATACTATTTATCTATACTGATCACTATACGGTTTACTATTCAGTGGTTAATATTCGAGCGAGTATTATGGAGCAAGTACTATTAGTGCGAGTGTTATTCGAAGGCGTCTGACACCAGTATTGTTCAACGGCGTTACTATAGTTGTATCTGCAATTACAAAGTCTCTTCTACAATGAGCATTACGAAAGTGACAAAATTATCCGTTGATATCACAATATATATATATATACATTATGAAATGGACAAAGTCCGACAACTATTTTAAGACATTTTATGTTTAACATTCTTTATAGAGATAAATATTTAAGTAAATGCTCTTTTATAATAAATAGTATTAAACAACATTTACTGGCCTGAATGTCCGAGAAATTTTCATATAAAATATTCGCCTCCGACAGGATTCGAACTCGTATTCTATACGGAACCGTCATTTAGCTTGACATGCCTTTACCGATTTGTCCACGAAGGAGCGTTCGGTTAGCAAGGTTGAATTTACTGAATTTAAACTTCAATCTTCCATGAATTTCTCACGTACATTCATATCTGCTCATGGCGTATCAAATGTAAACAAATGACATCACGCATCATGAATTGGACAAAGTCCAACAATTATTTTAAGATAAAGGTGAAGGCACGTCAAGCTAAATGACGGTTCCGTATAGGATACAGGTTCGAATCCTGTCGGAGGACGAATATTTTCTATGAAAATTTCTCGGACATTCAGGCCGGTAAATACTGTTTATTATAAACAGAGCATTTACTTAAATATTTGTATCTATAAAAAGAATGTTAAACATAAAAATGTCTTTATATATATATATATATATATATATATATATATGACAAACTCTTTCATTCTCCAGTATGTTTTAATCAAAATTAGAAGAAATGTTCATTAAGGCCGTATTATGATTTGTTGTGGCCCCTAGGTTAATTAAATTATGCCCTAACTTTCAAACGGAGTCACCCTCTAACTCGCCGGCACTCGTCTTGAACATGTTTTACTCGTGGTATATTTTACTGACATTTATGTAGCTTGAGGTAAACTTGTTGCAAATTGTTTAAATAAATAACAATAGCTCCCTTTTGTTTATCAATATAAAAAATATTCTTTAAAAAATACCATTATTTTACTATTTATTGCAAACCAAATTTGCTCATATTTCAACACACACACAAAATTATAATCAGCATTATAACCAAGTTTGAGAGGTCGTAGGCTGCAGTCTATAATAGGCTATAGATGGCACCTCGAGGTGGTGTAATGTTTAGCAAGTTTGTCTCGCTAGAACAATTACGACTGAGTAGGGAGTTCGATCTTCACTGAGTGCCTTTTACTTTCGGCTTTGAGCCACATCATGCTACGCTTGGAAAATCACTATAATAATCGTGCCTTGTGTATCCCTTCTTAATTTTCGGCAAAATATTAAAAAATAATCACTGTAAATGTAAATTACACGTTGTATAATTTTTACAAGTATAAACACTTAATTTAGTATTTTTAAATATTGATAATTATGACATTTTTAAATGACATATTACTTCATGGTGTAGTTGAACATAACTGTTAAGTTTTAAAGAGTTGTCTTTTATAAGTTAACTTATAGCAAATAATAAAATACAAGGAAGTATCTGCACTGTTATTGGCCCTGACCTGGCATCTCGTGGTCAGTTACTTTCGCATAACGTAGCTTCCCCGTGCCTTTTCTATAAATTCTTTCACGGTAAATGTTCTGATAAGCTTTCATATTTTGTATCAAGACTTTATGAATTTAAACGCAGTACTAAATTGGCGACAAGCTCATAATTTTACGGTTGAAATAGCTAGAATTAACATTAAAATCTATGCAAAAAAAAACTCACATTTCTCGCTTATGGAACTCTCTTCCGGTCTCTTAATTTCTGTTATATACCGTACCTATGAATACAAATGGGTTTGCCCCAATCCTCATAAATACGTTGAACACTATTGTAAATGGCGGTAATATGTTGTCTAAGTAGTCCACCACTAGCAGTGGTTTATCTACTTCACGCCGCTGGCAAGTATTGTATTTTGTTGATGTTATAAATATGACCATTTCTTTTCCAACCTCCGTTTTGGTTGTTCCTGATTCAGTAATCATTTCTAGGTTACAATAGATAGATAGATAGATAGATAGATAGATAGATAGATAGAACACATTGATAGTAACTGACAGAGACAGACAGACAGACAAGCAAATAGATAGATATGAACATACTGAGATAGATGTATAGGTATAAATATACTAATTGTTATATACTGTACCTATGAGCACTAATGGATATGTCCCAATCCTCATAAATACGTTGAACACTATTGTAAATGGCGGTAATATGCTGTCTAAGTAGTCCACCACTAGCAGTGGTTTACCTACTTCCTGCCGCTGGCGAGTATTGTATTTTATTGATGTTAGAAAGATTACCATTTCATTTCCAACCTCCGTTTTGGATAATCCTCATTCAGTAACTCTTTCTAGGTTCCAACACTTTACAATAAACTTTGATACCCAAAGATTTAAATGCACTGTTAATCGTCATCTTCTCTCTTCTTAATTCCTGTTCTTTTATTGTTCTCTTTTCTTAATGTTTTCTTTTTTTCATACTCTCTTACACTCAGTAACCCCTTTGAGTCTAAGGGGCTTTATTGCCTTTCTTGGGGTAAAATGATCAAGCAATAAAAGAAACTCTCCTCTCCGTGCAAATACCTGTAAATTGCCAGAATTTCTTGTGAAAGATAGTGGAGTAGTTGAAGATGTTGAAGATGAGCGGTTTGTTTTTCAGGCCAGAAAAAAACAGTTGATTGCAATGTTAAACTCACATGGCCACAGCGTCAAATGTCACCCAGCCAAAATACAATGTGTTTGCAACGTTGCAAGAACACTCTGCGTTGCCTGGGCTTTCTCATTAGTTTTGAATCTAGAGGATTCCTTCTTGGAGGCTGGTTGCCATCCAAAATTAACCTGCTTTTTAACTCGTCTCTGGAAGGAGGCATGGATATAATTATTTATTTTCGTCTACCTGAATATTCAGGACGGTAGACAAAAAATGAATAAACAAACATTTCACGTGATATATATATATATATATATATATATATATATATATATATATATATATGGGATAACAATATAAATTTTATATATCAAGAATAGTTGGGAGAGGAAAGATGTATGAAAAGTTGTGTGTGTGTGTATATATATATATATATATATATATATATATACACACACTCACACATGAAAACCTTTTCATACATATTTCTACAATATATATATATATATATATATATATATATATATATATATATGACTGTCTGTTTCATGCTTATGCGCAAACTTCAGACATGACCATTGCCTATATGCATGAAACAGACTTTCGCCACGGGGTGTTGACTTCAGTGTCCACATTTATATTTACATACGCTCTATCCCTGATATTGAGCTTTTTAACCCATATATATATATATATATATATATATATATATATATATAGTTTTAAGGTATGCTCTTCTCTCTCTCTCTATATATATATATATATATATATATATATATATATATATATATATATATATATATATATATAGATAGATAGATAGATAGATAGACTGACTATCGTTGTTTATATACGTATGTGTTTATTCTCATAGACATGATAGATTAACTAAAGCATAGATTAAAGCGTTGCTTCTCCGTCTGTCATTAATTCCGATATTTAAGATTATTAAACATTATTAAATTTAATGAGGGAATTAATTGATTAAGCATGTAAAAAGGAATAAACTCTAATAAGTAATTTGTAAAAAATTTCAGCGCCTTCTTTATAACAACTGGAGTTCTTTTTATTTTTAAAGAAACGTTTTCTACCGGGTTACTCAAAGCCAGTGGAAAACTTAAAAGAAAAAAAATCTGGAATATATTCCCCACACCGTATGACGTCCGAATAACTAAAAGGGTGACTTTTCATCGTGTGATCTACTTACTGAATGTGATCTACAGCAACACAGATCGACTAAAGTTGGTGATCAATATGTCAAATGTGAACTAAGAAACTGCATTACATTAATATTTATAATACGAAAATAAAAGACGAATATACGAAAAAAGAAATGACGAAGTATTTTTTATATATATATATATATATATATATATATATATATATATATATATATATATATATATATATAATTATTTATTTAAAAAATTATAACATAAATATGTTATAAAATCACTACAAAGATAGGGCATTTTGTTTCAACACCTTCAGTGATGATGTTGAATGTAGAATAAATAGTAATTGTTGGTTATTGGAATTTATTCTGTATACACCAATCCTATACTTGTGTGTGTATATATATATATATATATATATATATATATTATTCTTCAAAAATAATATAAATCTTGTTAAAAAGAAGATGCCGAGAATTTTTACAAACTACTTACTAGTGTTTATTCCTTATAGCACTCATAATCATGTATATGAAAATATTTAAATCCTGGAAAAACTCAATAAAATATTAATTAAACCTTCTTTGTCGGTTCAATGAAACTTGATAGAAAGGTTGCTGCCCAAATACACATTACTATATATATATATATATATATATATATATATATATATATATATATATATATATATATATATATACAATCCCTGTCTGTACACAGTTTGAATTATTAAGAAATGCAACAAATACATTTGGGTATTCGTTAGCATAAATTTGCTAAGTAGTTTTTATATATATATATATATATATATATATATATATATATATATATATATATATATATATATATATATATATGTATGTATGTATACGAAGAAATATAGTTTTTCTAGTGTGTTATATTTATGGGATAAAGTGCTCAATATCAGAGATAGATATATAATATAAAAGTGAACATTGACGTATTGACTTCAATGTTCACTTTTATATTTATGTATATATATATATATATATATATATATGCGTGTGTGTGTGTGTATGTGCGTGTAGTGTGTATATGTCTGTGTGTGCGTGTGTGTGTAAAATTTTCAGATAGAGTATGTCTATAAAAGGCCAATATTAATAAAGACAAAAGTAAAACTTAATAAAATATACTATTGAGTAAATGCATAGCGGAACATGGCCTAGGAGTTATAAGAGAAAGACAAAGTATATTAATAGCCACAAGGGACAGGAAGTTGTGGAGAACTATGATCGCCTAAGAGGACACGGCAGATAAAGAAGAAAGAAGATTAGGATTAAAATAATTTTTCTTATTCCTATTTCTCACTCATTGTAGTTTCTTTCCGTACAAACGCAACTTTAGTAAATATAGACGTAAACTATTAAGGACTAGCATAAAAGCCGAGCGGCATTTAAGCTAGCTCCTGCAAAGGGACTTTGATTGGGCCTTCATCACAATAAGTAGGAAAGAGTAGATGCGATAGGCAACAATAAACTGTAGAAGAACTCAAAATTGATCGCTGCATTTAAGTATTGCATTAAGCTTACCTTTTAAAAGTTCAACGATAATTCTTCTGTCGCCACTTAATTTAAAGACAATTTGATGTACGTAGGTCCTTACTTTCCGCTCAAGTGGTATTTACTTGACTCCCACGGGGTCAGGATGTGACACAAGGTCGTTTAACGTGGGAGACCCGAGCGTTTCCACTCAAGGGCCACTGATCCAAAAATGGTCATAGCATGTCCAAGCTGGTCAGAGATTACTCAAAGCTGGTCATGGCTTGTCTTAGCTAGTCCAGGACGAAGCCGGTCATAACTAGTCGTAGCCGTGATCGAATCTCAGCCAAAGGCCGAGAAACGATCCTTATTTGTGAAAACTGGGCGAAATCCGCCAAAGCGGAAATCGCCACGAGTTTCAAGTACCACTTTCCGCTCAAACAACTATTTTTATTTCATGCTTGGCTCTTACTGGATTTTGCAATTAATTTCGATTATTCCCAAATTCATTTCAAGTTACAAAAATTGTTATCGTACAAAAAAAAGATAATCTCAAAAAATCACGTAAAAACCGCTGAAAACAATTGTAGTAATGAAAACTTGGAAATCCCAAATTTCTGGATTGTGGGTTCGGGTCCGGCCCGGAACGTTTTTAATTTGCTTATGGAGTCGGCCTGATTCCAAAAAGGTATGGTATGTTGGGATACGGCCTCTAGGTGTAAAGTTGAAAACACGGCCAATTTTATTTTGAAACATTGTAATTTGAGAACAGTATTTTTTTTTTCATTTCAAAGGAGCTATTGAAGGTTAGAGAGTTATATCCTTTTAAGCTGAAAAAGTGCAACACAGTGGCACACTATAGATTAATAAAGAGATATTCATGGAGAAATATGAAGTTGGAATGTAATATTCGGTTGTAGACTTTATATCTTGGATTCAATAAATTTAAAACCGTTTGAAATAAAAAAAAAAATTCTGAATTTATATTTATACGTTTTTTTAAAGAAAAATGTATGCAGTAAGGATTTTTGTTTTCTAAATAAATAAAAGAAAGCCTTAAAATCATGTGAACATTTAGATAAAATAAAAAAATTACGGGTAAAGTTATTGATTTCGAGGGACCTTAAAAAGCGTTTCATATTTATTATCGAAACAAAAAGAAGAAAACAATAAATTGATAAGAGCATTCAGAAATAGTGAAGTAAAGTTGAAGCTTCACTTGAAGCTTTTGAATGACAAGAGAAAAAAGATTTTTTGGGGATACGTTTCATCCATGAGGATTTTATCGGACTAAATTTGTTACGTTGGTGCAATTACACATGCGCACGAACAAGGAATTTTAAATTAAATTTTTATCTTAATTTTATAATAAGAAAAAAATAATAAATTTATATATAAAGAATTCCCAACAAACGTCCGACGTCGACTTTATTTTAACATTAATAATGCATATTCAGAATTTTGTTTTTTCTGTATTTTTCTTTCATACTGTCGGATTTATATCTATATATTTGCTTACATATATATATATATATAAAAACAAATGGATAAGATAAAAAATTTACATACACCCACAAATACTTGTATGTACATTAACAAATATTTTGTCCACTGTGTGTATGTAAAATTAGTTGAATAAAATGATCTTTTAATTCTGTAAAAATGGTAAATCGAAATTGATGAAAAGACACATGCGCGTGCGCAAAGGACAAATTAAAATTATTCCTTCTTGAAGGTAATATTTAAGGCTATAGATTTTGCATATATACATATATATATATATATATGTATATATATATATATATATGTATATATATATATTTATATGTATGTATATATATATATATATATGTATATATATATATTTGTATGTATATATATATATATATATATATATATATATATATATATATAGTTTAACCGATTTAATTTACTTTGTTTTGCTTTTCGTTTGTTTTTGCTAAATTAAATCGACTAGACTGTATAGCAGCAAAAATATATAAAAAAAATTTATCATCCTTTTCCTTCATACATATGTGGAATCACTTTAGTACGATGAAATCCTAAAGTACGAAATACACCAGAAGGTTTTTCGCTATTTTCTAATAAAACTTTCTCTAAAATTGTGATATTAACAAAAAATTATAAAACGTATATCGTATATATTTTTATTGGAAAACAAGATATAAGTTATATACATATATATAAATTATATATAAATTATTTTAATATAAATTATATATATATATATATATATTTTGGGAAAAGAAAGAATTTTATTTTACATACACCAAAAAATATATATATATATATATATATATATATATATATATATATATATATATATATATATATATATATATATATATATATATGTAAAAATTTTCGCGCCTTCTAAATTGTTCAGTGAAATATATTATCTCAAATTATTTTCATCCAGAATAACAATAATTTGCAAAATGCAAAAAATTCTCTTTAATTTCCAGAATATATATATATATATATATATATATATATATATATATATATATATATATATATATATATATATATATATATATATAGTTCGTTAAGAAATCCTTTCTGCTCTTATAGGAATACGTGAAGATCAATAGATTCTTATGTTTTCGTATAAGCTTGAAGTCTTCCATGTTATAAAGATGATTTCAAAATATTAAGACTAATCCAAACAGATAACTGAAATTTTTTATAAGATCAGCGTTCCGTTTTAATATGATCACATCGTGGGCGATGTTGTGAAAACGTATTCGAAGGTGATTTCAGAATATTTTATATATATATATATTCTTTTATATAATACTCAGTGGTAATTGTTCTGATGAACTTTGCTTTGCGATACGTGGACTTTATGAATTTAAGCTCGGTACGAGGTTGGCAACATGGTCCCATCAACTTACAGTTTACATTTATGGCTAGAGGTAAGCATAATTTAATTGTCAACAGTTTCTTTTATCGTACTTCACGCCTGTGGAACTCTCTTTCAGCTTCCAGGAAACATTAATCTTTAAAAATTGACAAGTTAATAATAATCGTTATCTACAGTCGTCTTGATTCCTCTTCTTTTATTGTTTTCACCCCTTAATAAATATTTTGCATTTCTTAATCTTTCGCACTAAGTAGCCCCTTTTGCTTTAATGGCTTTATGGCTAGGGGTAATCACACACACACACACACACACACACACACACACACACACATATATATATATATATATATATATATATATATATATATATATATATATATATAGTTGGATTGTTGTGAGTTTTGACCCTGGACTTTCCCTTGCGATCGTCAGACAAACATTGTCTGACGATCGCAAAGTGCGTGAAACACAGGGTCACAAATTCACATCAATCCCACTAAGTATGTTAGCTATATCATTGATATTGAGCGCTTTCCTAATAAGTACTGCATATATAATATATAAATAATATATATAAAATTACACACACACACATATATATATATATATATATATATATATATATATATATATATATATATATATATATATATATATATATATATATATATATATATATATATATATATATATATATACATATTATACATGCAATATTTTGCATTATTTTTTAAGTATATATCAGTGTTTTAGTTTGTCATGTGCGGTTTATTATTTACATAGTAGATAAATGATAAGTCAATCTATTAATGTGTTAATTGTGTAACCAATATATCTTACTTAAAATGTTTAATATAATTAGAGAATCAGTCACCAAGTGTGTCAGAAATTCATAAATTGCATTAGATTCTTGAAATGTTCTTGTTTTATTGCTACGTTATTATTAATAAGACTTTTTAAAAAACTATGATAAAATATAGCTGCCGAAGGGCTTTCATAAAATTTGTACCAATGAAAACCTGTTGCTAAGTACATTTTACATACATATAAGCACACACACGCACACACATATATATATATAAATATATGTATTTTTTTCATAAACACAAACATAAACACACGAACAAAATCACGCACATATACCTATAATTTAAAATATTTTTTTTAAATTTGAGTTTCTTACCCATTTGTAATTTAACGGTATGAAACGTTAATAAAAAACATAATTTAACTAAATATATATTATATTTATAATGTTCCATTTAATTTTACTACGATTTCGTATTGAGTGGAACGTCTTAAATATAGATTTACGCATATACGTACCCCTATCTATCTATCTATCTATCTATCTATCTATCTATCTATCTGTTTATCTATCTATTTTTATCTATCTATCTATCTATCTATCTATCTATCTATCTATTTTTACATAATTATATTTTTGGATAGATAAATAGACAGGCAGATAGATAGATAGACATATAATGAACAGTTTCAGATGTATAAATGCATACAAACAGACTAATATATATATATATATATATATATATATATATATATATATATATATATATATATATATATATATATATATATATATATCAGGGATCTGCCGTCTAGGTAGACAGGGTAGGAACTGGCTACCCTGAATAAAATAGATCAGCAGCTACAGTTTCCTGTAAAAATTGTTTCCAACAAAATAATGTAGTTTTTATTGATTATCATTCATAAAATGCAAAATATTTTTGTAGATTTACTACACCGAGAAATTACTGACGGCACGTGCATGATATTTATATATATATGTGTGTGTGTGTGTGTATATGTATATATGTATGTATGTTAGTTTGTATAAACAATTTAAACTATTTTATTACTCCGGTCAGTTGTCTGAAATGAATTATTACCGAACTTTTAATGATATGTCGAGTTTTTCGTTTGATTGATATATATATATATATATATATATATATATATATAATTTTTTATAAAAAATTTATAAATAAGTATGTTATAAAATCACTACAAAATAGCCATTTTGTTTCAACACACTCTGTGTCTTATCAAGTGATGGTGTTGAAAATAAAATAAAATCTATTTATTTTTTTTTTTGTAGTGATTTTATAACATACTTATATGTTATAAATTTTTTTATAAAAAAATAATTATATCTGCTCTACTTGTATTGAGCACTCTTTTTTAAGAATAGTAATTGTTGGTTATTGGAATTCATTCCGTGTATACCAATTATATACTTTTTATATATATATATATATATATATATATATATATATATATATATATATATATATATATATATATACAGGTAGATAGATAAAGTTATTTTTACAGTTCTAGAAAATTTCATTACATGTGCATCTCCATGTACTGGACTTCTTCCTTGACCTAGCTAAAATAGATCATAATAAATGTATATATGTATGTATATAATAATTTCATATATATTTAAAATATTTATACTCATTATATATCAATATATATATATATATATATATATATATATATATATATATATATATATATATATATATTATATGGATATATAAATATAAATTTATATATATATATATTTTATATATATATATACAAGTATATATACATATTAATATAATATTTAATAATAATTCGATACATTTATTTGTCCATCTGTCTCTGATGAACCGTGTTATGCAAAATTCTGGAGTCGGTCAATGAAATAAGTCCATAGTACATTTATTGATTTAATGAATACCGTAGCAAAAATAATGCTAGCCTTGATGCTAAATTCTAGTAATTTTTACGTATTTTCATAGCTGTATTTAAGTTTGTTATACTGCTGATAACTTCGAAGAGTGACCAAATATGAGTCGGATGTTGAAGGTAACATCCATGAGCCAAGTGATAAATTTTACACATTATATATATATATATATATATATATATATATATATATGTGTGTGTGTGTGTGTGTGTGTGTGTGTGTGTAAACTTTAATATTAAATAATTTTAAGAATAAAAACAATTTAAGTTAAAAATGATCGTAAAAGTAATTTCTAAAAAAAATAAAAACATAATTGGGATTTGTCAAAAAATATTCTAAGTTTCTTGGAGTCCTTGGAGGAACAGATAATAAAAAGTAAAGAAAAATATTTTATTGTAGAATTTATTTAGCACTCAACTTGTCTGCATTAAAACAATACTTCAAAGAATCAAAGTATGTAAATGTAGACTGTTCTCACCAGTCTTTTATTCATATAATATACTTTGTTCTACCAAGACTGGCACATAGGTATATATGTGGAATTAGGGTCGGTGGGTACTACACCCGACTCAAGCCTGATTGGTGGCCTCGAGCAATGCTTTGTGGCCCTTATTATCTTATCAACATTTACTTTTTTCTATTAGGTTGGTGCAAAAATAATGACGTAATAATGTCGTTTTTTGATCTATTTTTTAACGTTAAAAAGCGACATTATTACGTCATTATTTTTGCACCAACCTAATACTTACAATTATTTACGTTACAAATTAAACTACGTATAATTAAAAGGTGAAACATTTTCGCGAATTACGACGTCACCCTGGGGTCTTCTTTTTTTTTTGTTGTCCAAATCCGTGAATGTGTTTTGCTCAAAAAAGCACTATCTAAAATTCACTGATTTTTTTATGTTGAATGTGCTAAAATTCTTCAACTATTTAACAAGAAAAATCTCAATTTGATGTAAAATTTTACTGCAAAACTTTGTTGATTTTTTTAAGATGGAATAATGTCTCTAATTTATACTTAGATATTTTGTATTTAGTTTCAATTTTTCTAGTTGAATTTTTTGCCTATATTATATGATCCATTATTATACATGCAATAAGATTTGTATTATTATATGAATACTACTTTATGAAACTTGATACGTACCATAGATTCGTGGTGGGACGTACAATAGATTAGGGGAATACACGAGACCTTTGCACCAACTCTGTGTCTAATACACAGAGATGATAGAATTCACTACAGCAGTAATATTCTCTATTCTCTACACTGAAATGTGAAATATATTAGTGACCAAATCAGAGTCAATACAACAGAGAACGGCCGCTCGTCTCGATATAAAGTACAAGAAAAATATGATAAAGCTGTTGATCCCAACATATTTCCTGAACCTAGTATTAAGAGTGAAGTTATTTAGGTGAAATCATGATACTAATCAAATTCTGCTAAGTACGCGAGGTTGCGAACATTTGCCAAAAATAGATAGATAGATAGATAGATAGATAGATAGATAGATAGATAGATAGATAGGGGATGTTGTAGACATGATTTGGTAATAGCAGCCATAGATATTATGAGAGATAATATTCAATTTTAAACTAAAATATATTGGTATTATTAGAATAAGGCTTGGAAAGAAAAAGCATGCGATATTAATGATTAAATATCAGTATATCTGACAGACAGACAGACAGACAGACAGATAGATAGATAGATAGATAGATAGATAGATAATGAAATATTGATATATAAATCAAGAGATAAGAGAACTTTAGTTGCAGAGAGGTAAAAGGATTATGATAGATAGATAATGACTAGGCAGACATAGATATAGGCACTCTGCGATAGATAGTGAGACATAGAGTATAGATAGATAGATAGATAGATAGATAGATAGATAGATAGATAGATAGATAGATATAAACAGACTGAGATAGATAGATAGATAGATATAGATAGATAGATAGATAGATAGATACATAATGAACAGATTGAGATAGATAGACAGATAGATATGAACAGATTGAGATAGATAGATAGATATGAACAGATTGAGATAGATAGATAGATATGAACAGGCTGAGATAGATAGATAGATAGATATGAACAGGCTGAGATAGATAGATAGATAGATAGATAGATAGATAGATAGATAGATAGATAGATAATGAACAGATTGAGATAGATAGATAGATAGATAGATAGATAGATAGATAGATAGATAGATAGATAGATAGATATGAACAGACTGAGATAGATAGATAGATAGATAGATAGATAGATAGATAGATAGATAGATAGATACAAACATAGAGGATGTTACAAAAATATAGTCACGATTTCTTAATGGCAACCATTGATATTATCCGAGATAATCGTTTTTGGAATAAAACCCATGGGATTGTTAGAATATGGTTTAGAAAGAAAAACCATGCGGTATTAATGTTTAAATAACCGTTTGTTTGAAGTGTTCAAAATCTTGAGAAAATGAATCTTACAAATTTGTTCAAATGAGTTTAGCGATATATTTTTACACATTAATTTTTTTTAAATGGAAATAACACATATGTTCATTACGGCATTTGTCCATTACGATTTAGTCAGATAATACCCACAGCTACCATTAAACATTTATCTTTAGTTGAATAAATCTATCTATCTATCTATCTATCTATCTATCTATCTATCTATCTATCTCTCTATCTATCTATCTATCTATCTATCTATCTATCTTAATTTGTTAATATCTAAATATATTTGTATGTAATGACTTCAGTCAGTTTTATCTATCTATCTATCTATCTATCTATCTATCTATCTATCTATCTCAGTCTGTTTCTATGTATCTCGGTCTGTTTTCTCTCTCTCTCTCTCTCTATCTATCTATCTATCTATCTATCTATCTATCTATCTATCTATCTCTGTTCTATCAGTCTGTTTCTATCTATCTCAGCCTGTTTTTCTCTCTCTATCAATATATCTCAGTTTGTTTCTATCTATCTATCTATCTATCTATCTATCTATCTATATATCTCTGTTCTCTCAGTCTGTTTTTATCTATCTCAGTCTGTTTCTCTCTCTCTCTCTCTCTCTCTCTATATATATATATATATATATATATATATATATATATATATATATATATATATATATATCTCAGTCTGTTTCTATCTATCTATCTATGTTAAATTTGTCCAGAGTTGAGAAATCGGAGAGCTGAGTTCGAATTCCAGTCGATTTCGTCATTACATTCACTTACGCACAAATACTCTTGGGAGAATTATTTATCTCTTCCCTCTCACCAGCTATGGAAAAATCATTATTATTCAAAAAAAAAAAAAAAAGAAAAAGAAAAAGAAAATGTTAATGTAATATTCACTCGCAAAAAAAAAACCTCTTACAATCCAAAATAGGCTTCAGCTTTAAATAACACACAAAGAATCGATTAACTGTCAACAACAACAAATACAAAAAAATTCAAAATTCTTTTAAATATCTTTTGATATTTGATGATTTGTATTAAGCTTGTCCATTTATGATTATAATGGTTATAGATATAGTTTTCACTTAATAATAACATCGTCTAAAAACTGAAATTAATACAAAGTTTTAAAATATTTAAAACTTTATAACTTTATATTTAAAATTTAATAAAAATGAAAACAATTCTTTTAAAAATTAATTCTTCATCGAATTTTTTTTCTTAAGACAAATAGTGTCCTTGATATATCTTATTTATAAAATCAGTTAAAAGTTTTTCTAATTAAATAATGTCATATTTTTATTACATTTTTATTATATGATTCAGAGCAGATTTTCCGTAAATTGTGTTTTTGTTTGACAAAATCAAATTGAGGATTTAATTTTCCAAAATTCCTTCTTTTAACTAATATAAATAAGAAGTGGAGGGTGGAATTAAGTAAGTGGAAGTAACAGATGGAAAAAAAAGCATTTTTACTCAGATTTTCAAAAAAAAAAAATACTTTCATTAATTTGTGAATAAGTCCTGAAAATTATTTGATTTTTGCAAGAATTTCGAAAACAATATGGTTTATACCGCCAAAAAAAGTTTAAATTTCCCAGACTAATCTTCAGCCCACCCGCTGACGCAATAAAAACAATTTATTTAAGCCAAAGTTTGAACGTACTACAAAAGATTAACAAATTTAATGAAATAATCAAAAGCATACTTTATTCGCTCCTCTTAATAATAACATAAATATTTTTAACGATAAAACTTTGGGGCCTTTTTTCATCATGGTCTGCTCTTTCTGGCGAGTTTTTGGAGGTACCTATTTTTATTTTTGTTTGTAATTTTATCAATTTTGTTACTAAGTATCTCACATTATGATAATAGACGATTGCAAAGAAAGGCGAATATTGTAAGAATCTGGATGTAAATTTACTGAAGATGACTTAGCGATTAAAACACTTTCTATACACTTTCGTCTCAGTAAATTACTTTCTCGTTTAATTAAAGCATATTATATTAAATCCAAATTTGGTTAAACTTATTATGGTTTAATTATTGGTATATATAAATATTTATATATCATTATCTCCCATATTGTTCTCCGTTTTATATATATATATATATATATATATATATATATATATATATATATATATATATATATAACATATATTGTTAAATATAATAGACAACGAATGTCTATTATGTTTGATAATGAGCCGTTTTGAGCTTCGTATAGTTGCTTTAATTTCGGGAGAAAAATAAAGACAAAAACTGTCCAACATTTGTATATTTTTATCATGTTGTTCCTTGATCTAAACTTAATAAATATATATATATATATATATATATATATATATATATATATATATATATATATACTAGCAGTAGAACTCGGCGTTGCCCGGGGATGTAACAGTAAGAGATATATCAAGTATCGACCATCATAAAGACTGAAAAATAAAATTGACAAAGATTATTGTTTAAGGTTGACGGACACGCATGTCTTAATTAGTTTTTTTTTTTTTTTTTTTTTTTTTTACGAAACCCAAACTCAAACAAAAACATCTATCGATTGAATAGAATTTTGTTTGTCTTGTAAATGGAATTTTTAAAGCATTCTTAATGTAAAAATAAAGAAGAAAGTGTGCAAGACAATAAGAAACACTACCTGCCAAAAAAAAAAAAAATGAAGTTTTGTTGAAATCGGTTGAAAAATGTCGGAAATCCGATCCCATATAAACACACACACACACACACACACACACACACACACACACACACACACACACACACACACACACACACACACACAAACAATCTGCGTTTTATAATAAGTAAGATTTAAATATGATTAGTTGAATAATATCGAACAGTTCTTCACACATCTGCCAAATTTCATATTTATTTTATTTTTCCTGTGTACATTTGAATGTTGATACATTGGTTTTCAAGGATTCTATTTTGTGTATATTTATGCAACTATTTGTTTTTGGTTAATTCAGACGTTTCCACGTTTGCAGGAAACGATTTCAAATCACGCAATATTACGTTATTTAAGCGCTCAAGCTGGAAGTTTTATTATTTCAACGCACTTCAATATGCGGACCCCTCTGGCGTCAGATACTTCATTTCCTTTTGGTCGCTTCACCTTTATTACATCCTCAAGAATGTCGAGTATGTCCTCGATAAAATGTTAGCGTTAACTACTAAAATTTGTCTTAAGTTAATATTATTTTGTTTATTTGTTTTATGTCCATCTATATGTGCACGAATTGCACTAAATTTTGAAAAATGACAAGTCAACATACGAGGGAGTGTGGTGCATGTCTGGCCAGTATATGAATTTAATATTTGCTGATTGTTAGTCTTGGAGATGTAATCTCCCAAAGGACATAAGAATTCATAAACAACATTAATTTTTATGTATGGTGGATTTTTGAGGTGATGAATTACTTCTTCGAATTGGTGGCTTTGAATTTTTTGTATAAGTGATGATAAATCAAAAGTATTTGTTAGGATCAATAACTTTTATATATCGATGGATTATAATTTCAATAACCTATTTCTTTTGTTTATAATTAGGAACCATCTTTTGACAATAAAACAATTTAATGAAGTTTTTATTTTGTTTATATCAAGTCGGTGGCTTATATTAGTTTTTTTCCATATTTCTTTAAAGCTAATCTTATTTCTTCATCAAGAACATGGTTTAACTGCCGAAATGCACTTTTTATAATATATATATATATATATATATATATATATATATATATATATATATATATATATGTGTGTGTGTGTGTGTGTGTGTGTGTTGAAAATTGAACCTGGGCTAACAATCCTTCGATTCGAGCACGAAATTGAACTAGCCCTGATATTATTATTGTACTTTTACTGCAATTTTGTAGGTTCTACTTGGTATTGAGTATTTTTTTTATTTCACTGTAGTTGTATCCAACCAACTACCATTGTTTATATATATATATATATATATATATATATATATATACACACAAAATGTCAATATATTGGATCAAAACATTCAGATTTATTTAGAGTCGAGCTAAAATAATTAACAAAAGGCACTAATTATGAGAGAACTTAAAACAATTTCAGAACCTCATTTTACTTACAATTATTGCCGCGCGAAGCAAATAATAGTGCGTGAATTATTAAAACAAATTAAACATAAATAATCAACAGTATATTTTTATAGCGATCTTTCCCATATATCATTGACCACGAAGACTATTTTACATTGACATAAGTAGCAAAGTAATCTTTCTAAGTAACGTGGTTGATCGAAGTAAGTGGTGTGTAATTTGTTGCCTTAAATACATAATATATAAACTTCGAAGATTGAACACACACAGACACACATATATATATATATATATATATATATATATATATATATATGACTGAGCCATAGATGTTTTTGTGTGACTCGCTTCGTCTTTTAGGACTTATCGGACTAAATTTGTTACATTTCGTTCGATGAAACGCACAAAAACTTTTTCCCATTTTGTCACCCAATATTGTTCTTGACACACACACACACACACACACACACACACACACACACACATATATATATATATATATATATGTATGTATGTGTGTGTGTGGGGGGTGAATAATAATTACATCGAACATACCCATTAGACGCTTATCAAGAAACGTACTTTATATCTCTCGGATCATAACTATTAGAACTAATTTAAACATAGACGGAGACCGACCAACCTCTTTTCGCAACATACGCGTGGAAAATATAACTGTTGTGATAGGATCCACCTAATTTGCATAGTGGAGTACCGACCATATAAATATGGTTGGTACCGGGAAGACGGGGGGGGGAATCAGGAGATTCAATCCAGAGACTCTGTCCGACTGCGACTAAGTCAACACATTCTCCAGGAACGGTCTTCCCAAGAATATACAAAAGACTATATGTAAATATTGTGTACCTTTCTTGTTTCAATACATTTTGTTCTAAGTACATTTTGTGTTGTATTATTATTCCATGCATTAGTCAAGTTTCAACAATAACCATAATACAATACAAAAGCAAAAAATGGTAAAAAAAATAATGAAAGCATTAATAATAAAAAAGAAGATATTCTGCTTAGTCAGTCGTTTCTGAAGACAGTTTTCCTCTTTATTCATGAACAAGTGGCAGTGAACCCCACTGGATCACCCAGGAGGACGTGAATGAGCTTGCTGTGATTTTTACCTATTACAGCAGCAGTCAGATCTCATGGCATCCCGACTTAAGCAGTAGAACCTGGTCACGGCAGATGTAAGGGTCACCAATTTCAGGACACGAAACATGGACTTTGTCTCATTCTTCATCATGGAAAACAGGTTGAGCTAATGCAGCGCTTCTTGTCTTAAATGAAGTGAGAGTCTGCTATGGCTTTCTTGGTAATACACCGGTACCAGAGTGTACCAAGAAATTGTTACAGAGTTATGAGGACATGAGATGCCGGATGTCACTCAAAATTCACTTTCTTCATTTCTACATTTAACTTCTTCCTTTTGAACCTCAGAGCAAGGAGTGATGAGCACAGAGAAAGGTTCCGCCAAGATATTAGATGGAAAGAAACTACCAAGGCAAGTGGAATCCCAGCATGCTGAAGGACGACTTCTACCGGATGCTCCTGCGCGACATACCGGATGCAAAGTAAACAAGATCGTCCAGAATCTCACTTCTGACTGTCTGCTGCAAGGTGACGTGTATGGATGGTATTATCCAAGTAATTTAGTTCCGTCAATGCTCTGTAACTAGGCTGCATTTAGTAACATGCCTTTATAAATAAATAAAATAATCATATTATATTTTGAATTTACATGCAATATAATAAAAATTTGATACGTGAAAGAAAAAAAAAACTAGAGATGATAGAGCAAAACTGTTCCTAAATTTGAATTCAGCACATCAAAATTAGTGAAAAAGAAAAACACCTATTCACATGCTTATATCAAAGAAGATGTTTTTGTAAGCCAGTGGTAGCAACGATAGACGTGATCGAAAGCGAGGGAAATAGGGAGAATGGAGATTAGAGAGTAGGGCGGTTGTAACAGGAGATGGAAAAGAAAGAGAGGAAAGATGAGAGGGAAAAGAAAGAGAGGAAAAGAGAATAATACTGTGAGAGAGAGAATAAAAGAGTGAGTGAGAGAGAGAGAGAGAAAGCGAGAGAGATAGAGAAAGAAAAAATAGAGAGAAGGATGGTTATAGCGATAAAAATAAAAGAGAGATCGAGAGAAAGCGAGAGATAGAGAAAGGAAAATAGAGAATAGTTTACAAGGATAGCGTAGCTTAGATGAGGCACAAGGCTGAATGTATGTGACACCCAGTGAGGATCGTAATTGTTCTAGCATGACAAGCTTGCTAACCCTTACACCATTTGGGACGCCCATATATATATATATATATATATATATATATATATATATGAAAAAATATACGGAAAAAACAAACAAAAAAATCCTTATATGCAATTATGCTGTTTTAATGTTTGTCGTATATCAACATCGGACGTGAAAACGTAATAAACCATTTGAGGACATATTCATGAAAATATAAAAGAATTATCATTTTGAACTAAAATTTATATGTACTTGTCGAACAATTACTTATCAAACAAATAGGAATACGTTTTATAAGATCGCCCACGTGACGACAACGTGACCATGTTTTAAACGGGGTTGATCGTAAAACTTTCAGTTATCTGTTTGATAAGTCTTGTTCTTATGTAAATTTGAGTATTTTGAATGAAAATGTTAATTATATTTTATGAATATGTCCTGAAGATGGTTTATTAGACCGAAACGTCCGATGTTGACATATTAAAATTAAAACAGCATAATTGCATATAAGGATTTTTGTTTGTTTTTTCCGTATATATTTTTTCATACTGTCGGATCTATATCCATATATTTGCTTACATATATATATATATATATATATATATATATATATATATATATATATATATATAGGGTGATAGAGAGAGAAACAGAGGAAAAGACAAAAGAGTAATGACAACTACAGAAGGAGATGTGCGAGAGAGTGGGAAAAGAGAGAGAGTGGGAAAAGAGAGAGAGGGGGGGAAGAGAGAGAGAAATATATATAGAAATATATATCGAGAGAGGATGTGAAAGATGGAAAGAAAGAAAGTAAGAAATATGTTATGCAGTCGCTAACCTCTGCCAGGTCCGGTGTACAAAGATTGGAATCCATTTTGGACACTGAAAGTGATATACCTGTCAGATAAACGAATAATTTGAGAGATGTCATAGCTTCAAGCGTAAAGCGAACAACTCGGCAATGAAATCAGTAAGGGCGTTCAAAGATTTCCGGAGGGGAAAAAAGTATAGTGGGGAAATCTTATGGAAAATAAAATAAATGCAATTGAAAAGATATTTTGCTTACTCATCTCAGTGGGTTTCTATCTATCTATCTATCTATCTATCTATCTATCTATCTATCTATCTATCTATCTATCTATCTATCTATCTATCTATCTATCTTAATCCTTTTATATTTCCGTAATAAAAACTCTCTTATCTCTTAATTTACCTATTTCAATATTTCATTATCTATTATCTATCTATCTATCTATCTATCTATCTATCTATCTGTTAGTCTAAAGACTATGAACACTTCAGATAAACTGATATTTAATCATTAATATTTTCTTTCCAAGCCTTATTCTAATAATACCAATATGTTTTAGTTTAAAATTGAATATTATCTCTCATAATATCTATGGCTGCTATTACCAAATCTACATCCCCTATCTATCTATCTATCTATCTATCTATCTATCTATCTATCTATCTACTTTAATATTTCATTATCTATCTATCTATCTATTTCAATCTTCCATTATATAGACTTCATTATATATTTCATTCTTTCATTCTATCTATCTATCTATCTATCTATCTCAATCTTCCATTATATAGACTTAATTATATATTTCATTCTTTCATAATATCTATCTATCTATCTATCTATCTATCTATTAATTTCAGTTAAATTTTCAATTAGTTTAATCCACTGTATTTTTTATGAATTTATTTACATTTAATAATAAGAAAGTTCTTTTATTTTTTAGAGTTTTACTCCATAAGTTAATATCATTTAAATGCAATAAGTAAATTATCGCTATTTTAATAATAATAATAATAATTTCATTTGCATTTAGCAATAAATGAATCTCACTATTTTCGCAGATTTATCCCATAAAGTGGCTAGCGGCTCGGAACGAAAAATCGGCGAAGCGTGTTCAAATTCCAGCCGAGTTCGTCACATTCGCTTTCGCGCCAAACAACCATATGTAGACTTAGTGTCGCATATACTATGAAGCCATCGGCAAGATCATAGAGTTCACAATTACTCTTATAATCACGACGGGAGTTGACCTTCTGTTTCGATGTGTTATTGTTATTAAATAATTGTACAGAATTTCATTTAAATCTAATAAATAAAACTGCATATCTTTTTACAATATTTTTCAGCTTGTACATGGTCCAAGAGCCGCTCAAGGTAGAGTAAGAGTATGAGGGAAAGATAACAGTTAACGCTGCACTTGAACATGTTAAAATTCTAGAGATTGGGGAAGCATCTTCTTGGGAGTAGGTTCCACAAAGTAGCAGTTTGTGGGAAGAAATTGTTCGAGTGTGGGGAAGCTGTTCACCAGGAGAATACGAAGATGGTTCCCAAAAATGTGTGTTGCATCGCGGGACTTAGTCCTGACGGTTAAAACTGGTGGAAGTAAAGAATGTAGTTCACCTGAACGCCTGGATATAGCGAGAAAATAGCGAGAAGATTGTAGCCTGTAGGAAAAGTGTTGTAGGGTTGCAAATAACATCCCCTAGAAGGCATTGTAGAGGGTTTCGGACACTATCGAAACTCAAAAGTCAAAACTGGACAGCTCATGCTCATATACAGTACTCCATTTTGACCTAATCTGGCTCTTGTAAAAGTAGAGGATATTAGGGGAGCCAGGCTGTTACAGGAGCAGGTCAGAAAACCGACCATTTTTTTTTCAGTACCTTTAGCGATCGACGAGTTTCATGAGGTCTGGTTTAAGATGAAATCCCGATAGGCGTTCAAGGCATGTGACCATCAGGATAGAACACGCGTTCATTGCGATCGACAGACATTCAAGGTCCGTTCGGTGATAATCGAACATCGCTAGTTTGGTTTTTGAGGCACTGAATGTGATCAGCCAGGCATTCCTCACCACCACCACCACCACCACCACTGAGCTAGGTCAAAGGGGAGATCAACTCATCTAGAAATTTGGAAGTTGCACCCATTATGTAGCTCAAAGGAAATAAAATGCACGAATTCACGCAAATATCTACATGCCTTTCAAAGCATGCCGTACATTCAAAACTACAACGTCAGGAGTGAGCAAAAAACGATTCATAAAAAACTTAATTGCAGTAGCTTTTCAGTCGTTTTTAATAAAATTTGGTTACAAGAGGGATTGATGCTCAAATAATATATATATATATATATATATATATATATATATATAGTGATTTTCCAAGCGTAGCTTAGATGTGGCACAAGGCAGAATGTATGCGGCACCCAGTGAGGACTCAGTCGTAATCATTCTAGCGAGACAAGCTTGCTAACCATTACACCATTCGGGACGCCCATATATATATATATATATATATATATATATATATATAGTTTTAAGGTGTGGTATATGTATGGGATAAAGTGCTCAATATCAGAGACAGGGCGTATGTAAATATAAATATCAAAGTGAACACTGAAGTCATCACTCAGAGGCGACAGGCTGTTTCATACTAGATGCAATCATCAGGCGGCCTGATGATTGCGTCCAGCATGAAACGGCCTGTAGCCTCTGAGTGTTGACTTCAATGCTCCCTTATATATATATATATATATATATATATATATATATATATATATATATATTGGTTTAAGTAAATGCGACTGACAAGGTACAAAGCATGGAGTATGTGTAATATAAGAACTATGTTCAGCAATTAAAATATTACTATAAAAAAACTTTTTGGAAAAAAAAAAACATTCATGATAATGGATTAGCCAAAAAGGGGTGCAGAATTAATTACAACTTTACCCATCGCGACGTGAATGAGTTCGAACTTTTATTGTCGATAACTCCAAAACGGTAGATTTTATCAAAATTTCTTTGTTATTTTCGAATTAAGCATGTAAATTTACACCTAAAGGAAACTATTTGGGAAATTTCTATTAGAAATCAAGCGCGGGGCTCGAACTGCAAATTACCATTTTGAGGTTCCGAGTTGAAATTACTTCTGTCAACTCCCGAAAGAGCTCGGTAGAAAGATCCTTTGGACAGCTCTAACACAGTCTATGTCACAAAAAGAAATCTCTTGTACGAATGCAAGAAAAATATAAAAAGTTTAATGTCAGTTTTCAATGTAAACTTATAAAAGGGGAATTTCTGCCCCACCACAGTCCATTCGTCGGGGTTGAATAAGAACAACGTACTTAGCGTTGGTTGAAATAAATATGTTCCCACATGAGGTAATTTTGGATTTTTATGCTCTCTCTCTCTCTCTCTCTCTCTCTCTCTATATATATATATATATATATATATATATATATATATATATATATATATATATATATATAATTATTTATTTAAAAAATTTATAACATAAATATTTATATTACACACACACACACACACACACACACACACACACACACACACACACACATATATATATATATATATATATATATATATATATATATATATAAATAAATCTGTGTGTGTTTGTGTGTGTGTACAAGTTTCATTAAAATGACTGACAAGGTACTGCAGTTAATGTTTTTAATTAATTTTTCTTGCGTTCTAATAATTTTTTTTCTGGCCATAAATTATGTAGAAATTTTCCGAATGTTCTGTAAGTTCGAACGCTTTTCGGGTGTATTTTTAGATACTATCAACATTACTAAAACTTACATGATACAATTCCTGTGTTCAGTTAAATGTAAAAATAAAATAATCCTTGATAAAGAATAATCCTTGTATAAAACATGTGATTAAAAGAAAAAAAATCATATGTCATACTTTGTACCTCAAGAGTTGGGTAACCAACGAAACTTTAGTCGTACCACAAACGCATGTATATATATATTTATTAATATATATTTCTTATCTCTGTCTAACCACATCAAACACTGTTATGGTTACACCTTAAGGTAAATTTGGTAAATATTTATTTGCTTACTTGTGTATGCACGCAAGCCTGCATATACTGCTGCTAATATCTAGTTATTTGATTTACCTACCCATATATATATATATATATATATATATATATATATATATATATATATATATATATATATATATATATATAGTTATTTATTCGAAAATTATATGATAAATATGTTATAGAATCACTAAAAAAAATAGCCATTTTGTTTCAACACTTCTGGTGTCTTATCACGTGATGGTGTTGAAAATTCTACATTCAACACCATCACGTGATAAGGCACCAGAAGTGTTGAAACAAAATGGCTATTTTTTAGTGATTCTATAATATATTTATTTTATAATTCACGAATAAATAATTATATTAGCTCTTCTGAGCACTCTTTTAAGAATAGTAGTTTTTGCTTATTGGAATTTATTCCATATACACCAATCCTACTATACTTAGGTATATATATATATATATATATATATATATATATATATATATGCGCGCTTGTGTGTGTGTGTACACGTACATAGACATAGAGGGATCCCTGGATTAAGGCTCATTCAATGATGATGTGTTTTCGAATTAGTGCACTGAAATTATTATACTAAAATTCGATTAGTGCATGCGTAATACTCGATTAGTGCAGTAAAACATTTTTCAGTTTTACCATAATCACTGAAAATTATTTTTTTTATAGTTACCGATTAATTAAAAATTTTCTAACGTTTTAAAATGTAAAATGGGTAACAATTTTTTTTTTTAATTTTGTTTATATCTACGATTAATGCGTTTTCGATTAGTGCGTATCGATGTGTACATTAAAATATACACATTAGCTGTATTAATCGAGGGATTCCTGTATATTCATAACTTTGTGTATGTGCGTGTACACAAAGAGAGACAGCAATAGAAAGAAAACCTTATATGCCTTGTGTATGCGTGTATATATATATATATATATATATATATATATATATGTGTGTGTGTGTGTGTGTGTGTGTAAGATAATCTGCTTGTGTGTCTTTATCAGTCTCATATGAGCATGTGAAAGTGTAATGATGGTGTCGTCTGAGGGTCATGAGTCTCTGACCGCGCTCAACTTCAGTTCGTGTGTGACCGACGATTGCCCGCTTGAGAGCAGTTAAGAAAGTTAAATCCGAATCACAAATGTTATCAGGATGTATAGTATCTAATTGAAATAGCATCGGGACTGGAGGCATCTATGTGCATCGTACATCATAGATTCCTGGTGTGCTCGGCAGGAGGCGCTGCTTACACAGATCCTCTAAAAACAAGAGTTAACCAGTTCGAAAACTGAGGTCAGGATTTATTTATTTTGACTGAAAATTCATCAGGTATTTTTTTTCTCTTAGCTGAAAGGAAAACAATAACAAATTTATTTGTAGAAATGCAAAAAAAAAAAATAAAAAAAAAAAAATAAAAATAAATAAATAAAAATAAAAAATAAAATAAATAAATAAGTAAATAAACAAAAGACTTTATTGAAATTAATAAAGAGAAGAGTAACTTTTTAAATACTAGCTTGATACCCGTGCTACAAACAGAAAAGAAAGTTGTCAAAGAAATTGTATTACTGTTCGAAACATGCCGTATAAACAGCATTTTAGCGACACATATTCCTTATGCTACTTGTGCATACGGCAGCAAATGTTGGACGATTTCCCCAAGGATGAGGAAGAGACGAGGCGACGGAGATATGGTTCTACAGAAGGATGCTGAGGATATCATGAACCGAGCATGTGATCAACGATGAGGTCTTAGATAGGCTACAATCAAGGAGAAAGCTTATACTTAACACCAGAAAGAGGCAGCTGAAGTTCCTAGGACACATAATGAGAAAGGAGGGTCTGGAGAACTTGATACTCACAGGTCAAACAGAGGGAAAGAGAGACAAGAGAAAGCAGCGCGTGACATATCTGACGAGCTTGAGCAAGTGGATGACAAGAACGTGGTCTGGGGGAGGACGTAGGGGAAAGGAACTTGCTGACAGCTGCCAGGGATAGAGGGAGGGGGAGAGCCACGATCACCTACGTCCTGAAAAGGACCTGTCACATAAAAAGAAGAAAAGATTCCTTATGCTAAGTAAACTTGAATTTCCTACTTGGGACGCAATTACATCGAGTTGACCATGAGAGAAATATTTGAAATTTTTCTAATGTTCATATTATTATTATTAAATAAATAATTTGGCAAACTTATTATTTTTCACCAGCGAATTATTTAAACAAATAATTCGCTAGCGACAATCTTCTCAAAGATGAGGAAGAGTCTTGAAGCAACAGAAATGTGGTTCTACAGAAAGATGCTGAGGATACCATAAACCGAACATGTGAGCAACAATGAGGTTTTGGAGAGAATGGAAACAAAAAGGAAACTTATACTGAACATCAGGAAGAGACATTTGAAATTTCTTGGGCACGTAATGAGGAGAGTGGGCTTGGAAAGCCTGATACTCACAGGACAGTGTGAAGGAAAGAGGAACAGAGGAAACCAGTGCGAAACATTCTTGATGAGTTTGAGTAAATGGATGATAGAATAGGGTTTGGGAGAAATAACAAAAAGACAAAACATATTAACAGCTACAGGAAGATGCGGAGGGTCATGATCGCCTACGTCCTGAAGGGACACGTAACATAAAAGAAGAAGAATTAAATGGATTATTTTGATTTATTTAGGTAATTCCATATTTTTTCGTTGGACTAATTTTTAATTATGTGTTATATCAGACGATAACAACACTTATTACGAACGTTGTAGTTTTCTAACTTATGAGTGAATTTTACCAAAACATATATAAATTCTTTCTATACAATCACGAAGAATTTAACAATACTTATTATTACGAACGCTGTAGTTTTCTAACTTATGACTGAATTTTACCAAAATATATATAAATTCTTGCTATACAATCACGAAGAATTTAAAAATGCCTTTCTTGCCTCCCCCTCTTAGGTTCGTACAACAATCTAATTCAGTGAACTTCTACCCTCAATTGTCTGGTATTGGGTAAACAATCAGTCAAAAAAATAAATAAAATTTTGTTAATAGAAATATTATTGTAATTTCAATTAAAATAAAATAATACAGAAGCAATATGTATTCCTTTAAATGATTCTTATTCTAATGAAATGTTACTGCTTATGTTGTAAATGCCATTTTTAGTAATACGAGGGTGACTTGAAAAGGTAATAATCACAGAAATAGCATCACGCCTTTATAGACAGCCTATGAACTTTTCAGCTCATATTTGTAAAGGAACAATGCAGTCATTAAGATTTGAAATTATTGCATTCAAAATTTCCTATCTCTAGCATAATTGCTTTACAGTCAGCCAATGATATTTTCATCCAACCTTCGTATGTGTGTGTACACACACATATATATAAATATATATATAATATTTATTTTAAAATTATAACAAGCATGTTATAACATTACTACAAAAATAGCTATTTTGTTTCAACACTTCTGGTGTCTTGTCAAGTGATGGTGTTGGTTGCAAAATAAAGAGTTTTAAAAAGTTCCCCTCCGTGGGTCGAAACATTATTACGTAAGTTGGTCAATAAAATACAAGTATATGAGAATTCAAATAACTTGACAATGGGTCCTAGATACAATTTATTAATGCTTTAATATCAATATTAGATTAAATTGGAAATCAGTTTAACTAATTAAATTTTAATTTACCATGGAGTTAAAGAATAAAAATTACAAATATTAAATTTTAAATATTACCATGCATTAAGTTTAGAATATTACAAAATTATTCAAAGAATAAACTGAGATAATATACTTATATTTTCCTGGATTGTTCTTAGCTATATGTTAAGTTCTTCCTTTGATTTGGCGGTAATGTAAGCGGTATAGATTATTGCTATAAATTAGTTACATTGATAGAGTTTTGGTTGCAGATTTAGTGAACAAGGGAAGAAGGTTTATAAATGACAAGAGAGACATAATCACGTCATAATGCACATACGGTTATATATATATATATATATATATATATATATATATATATATATATATATATATATATATGGGGGGGGTATGTAGAAAAATAAGAAAAAGAACACGTTAGGTAAATTATCCAGGGTGTTTTAGTATTTTTTTTTTTTTTTTTTTTAAAAAAAACAGTTCTCCATACAGAAGTAGAGCTTAGATTATAATTATTTTTTAAAAAATATGATTCCTTCGCTACATAAGAGTTCTCATGTTTCAAAAACGAGAGCTGAAACCATCAATATAATTGTTAAAATTAAATTGAATTAAAGTAACAAGCCCTGTTTCACCCTCAAGCGAAAATTTAGGAATAACCAATTTTGAAGTTTACGTATCGTTATAATTCGCTTTGAAATAAACACCCCACCCTACCTCAGCTTGACTTCTCCCTGAAGGTGACTGATATGTGGATAAAAATTAACTCTTAAGCCCCTTATCAAAAATGGTCGCCCCAGCCGTTTCCATAGTAACGAATGAACATGCTTATAACGATACGTCAACTTCAAAATTGGTTAGTCATAAATTTTCGCTTGAGGCTGTAACAGGGTTACTTTAATTCAATTTAATTTTAATAATTATATTGATGGTTTAGGCTCTCGTTTTTGAAACATGAGAACTCTTATGTAGCGAAGGAATCATATTTAAAAAAAATAATTATATATATATATATATGCGTGTGTGTGTATGTCTGTAAAAGACAGATAATATGTTCTTCATTAGTTCGCATTATGTGCTGGGCTGTTTGGTTCTATTGATATATGGTGTGTGTGATGGGGGACACGCAAACAAAACTTATCCTTACGCGAATTAAGGAAAGATAGATAAGGAAAAACTCGGAACGTGGCGTATATAAATGTGAAGTGGATGGAGTGGAAAATGACAGACGGGTCCAGAAAGAGAAAACTCCTTTTTTTTCTATGTGCCGTGTCCTTTCAGGACGTAGGCGATCATGGCTCTCCACCTTTATCTCTCCCTAGCAGATCTCCACAAGTTCCTTCCCTTTGCCACCTCCCCCAGGCTACGTTCTGTTATCCACTTGCTTAAGCCCGCCAAATATGTCACGCGTTATTTTCCCTTGTCTCTCTCTTCCTCTATTCGACCCGTGGGTATCAGATTCTCCAGAGCCTGGAGAATCTGATACTCACGGGTCGAATAGAGGGGAAAAGAGACAAGGGAAAAGGAGGCTTATACTTAACATCAGGAAGAGACAGCTGATGTTTCTGGGACGCATAATGAGGAAGGAGGGCGTGGAGAATCTGATACTCACGGGTCGAATAGAGGGAAAAACAGACAAGGGAAAAGGAGGCTTATACTTAACATCAGGAAGAGGCAGCTGAAGTTCCTGGGACACATAATGAGGAAGGAGGGCCTGGGGAATCTGATACTCACCGGTCGAATAGAGGGAAAAAGAGACAAGGGAAAAGGAGGCTTATACTTAACATCAGGAAGAGACAGCTGATGTTTCTGGGACGCATAATGAGGTAGGAGGGCGTGGAGAATCTGATACTCACGGGTCGAATAGAGGGAAAAACAGACGAGGGAAAAGGAGGCTTATACTTAACATCAGGAAGAGGCAGCTGAAGTTCCTGGGACACATAATGAGGAAGGAGGGCCCGGAGAATCTGATACTCACGGGTCGAATAGAGGGAAAGAGAGATAAGGGAAAAGGAGGCTTATACTTAACATCAGGAAGAGGCAGCTGAAGTTCCTGGGACACATAATGAGGAAGGAGGGCCTGGAGAATCTGATACTCACGGGTCGAATAGAGGGAAAAAGAGACAAGGGAAAAGGAGGCTTATACTTAACATCGGGAAGAGACAGCTGATGTTTCTGGGACACATAATGAGGAAGGAGGGCCTGGAGAATCTGATACTCACGGGTCGAATAGAAGGAAAAAGAGACAAGGGTAAAGGAGGCTTATACTTAACATCAGTAAGAGGCAGCTGATGTTTCTGGGACGCATAATGAGGAAGGAGGGCCCTGGAGAATCTGATACTCACCGGTCGAATAGAGGGAAAGAGATATAAAGGAAAACAACGCATGACATACCTGTTGGACTTAAGCAAGTGGATGACAAGAACGTGGTCTGGGGGAGGAAGCAGAGGGAAGGAACTTGTTGAGAGCTGCAAGGGATAGAGGAAGGTGGAGAGGTATGATCGCCTACGTCCTGAAAGGACATGGCCCGTAAAAAGAAGAAAAGATTGCGTTTGCTCTAATTACCAGTTCGTTGGTTGGTTGATTTTGTTTAGCGACATATCAACCACTACTGATTTATTTAATGGCGAAACATAATAATAATTTGAACACAATTTTATGTCTTCAACTGAATATATTTGAAAGCAATTGTATGCTTTCAGCTACAGTTAAAATGTATTGTGGGTCATGTATTGTTTTGTTTTTTTTATATAAAACTGTATTGTTGGCATTTTTATTATAAAAATGTATTTTTATACTGTTATAGTGTTTTTTTTTTTAATTGGTATCACCCCAAGCAACGCAATACAACTGTTAACACACAGGGGCTTACAGGATGTGGAGGAATTCGACACAGAAACATTAGTAATGAGTAGAAAGAGAACAGAGCAATCAGGAGGCAATAGATAGCGGTTGACATTACACTTAAACATTTGCAGACTAATTTTGGCTGGAAATCATAGGACCGGAAGGGAGTTCCACAGACGAGTTGTGCGAGGAAAAAACTGTCACCATAGAAGTTATGGGTACATCTAGCTAGCTCAATTGTAAACTGACTGGACCTCGCCGCCATTCTAGTATTGTACTTAAACTCATACAGTCTAGGTACCATAGCAAAGAGCTCATCGGAACAATTACCATGAAAGTATTTATAAAAATGATACAGAGACGCAACCTTACGGCGTTGGGTAGAGAGACTGAAGCCGAACCGCCAGATGAAGACTAATAATATTGCTGATTCTTCTTTTCTAATTTTTTGTTTAGGGAGTTAACTCTTTGCCCCGTAGCTGAAACCCTAACAGATGCTATCAACCCAGGTCATGGTGAACCTGATAACAGCAATTAAGAAGAGGTTCCAGGATCCTCAAAAAACTCCAGTCTCCTGATCAGATGCCTCGCTAGTGGATATAGTTTATCGTCATACTCAGGACACTAATTACTAGTGTATAATGTGAGTAATAATGATTATTAAAAATAAGTCGTTTTGCGAATACGAATTAAATTGTGTGTAAAATTTGATAATAAATTGATAATAATTTTATCTCTTTGTTTTTCTCATGAAGACCATTTAAAAACAGGTTTCTAGGTGGTCTAGTATCATATACAAGGAAAGAAACTTTCATAGGAGTAAAGAAAGTTATATCCTATAGGAGTAAAGAAACTTATATCATGTAGAAGGAAAGAAAGTTATATCATATAGAAGTAAGCAAAAACTTATATCGAAGTAAAGAAAGTTATATAGAAGGAAAGAAACTTACATAGAAGTAAAGGAACTTATGAGATATAGAAATAAAGAAACTTATATAATGTAGAAGTAAAGAAACTTATATCATATAGAAGTAAAGAAACTTATATAGAAGGAAAGAAACTTATATAGAGGGAAAGAAACATATACAGAAGTAAAGAAACTTATATAATATAGAAGTAAAGAAACTTATATAGAAGTAAAGAAACTTATATAATATAGAAGGAAAGAAACTTATATGGAAGGAAAGAAACTTACATCATATAGAAGGAAATAAACTTATATAGAAGGAAAGAAACTTATATAGAAGGAAAGAAACTTATATCATATAGAAGTAAAAAAAACTTATATAGAAGGAAAGAAACTTATATAGAAGGAAAGAAACTTATAAGATATAGAAATAAAGAAACTTATCATGTAGAAGTAAAGAAACTTATATAGAGGGAAAGAAACTTACATCATATAGAAGGAAATAAACTTATAAGATATAAAAGTAAAGAAACGTCTATCATATAAAAGTAAAGAAACTTAATTATGTAGAAGGAAAGAAACTTATATAGAAGGAAAGAAACTTATATCATGTAGAAGGACAGAAATTTATATAGAAGGAAAAAAACTTATATAGAAGGAAAGAAACTTATATAGAAGGAAAGAAACTTATAAGATATAGAAATAAAGAAACTTATCATGTAGAAGTAAAGAAACTTATATAGAGGGAAAGAAACTTACATCATATAGAAGGAAATAAACTTATAAGATATAAAAGTAAAGAAACGTCTATCATATAAAAGTAAAGAAACTTAATTATGTAGAAGGAAAGAAACTTATATAGAAGGAAAGAAACTTATATCATGTAGAAGGACAGAAATTTATATAGAAGGAAAAAAACTTATATAGAAGGAAAGAAACTTACATCATATAGAAGGAAATAAACTTATAAGATATAAAAGTAAAGAAACTTATATCATGTAGAAGGAAAGATACTTATATAGAAGGAAAGAAACTTATATAATATAGAAATAAAGAAACTTATATCATGTAGAAGGAAAGAAAAATAGAAAAAAAAATGAAGATTATTATAAACATTTCCCACGAAAATAGGGATAAATTGAAACCCTGCATTTGTGGGAATGAGGTTGCATCGTAGGAAATAATTCTTTCTACACAAGACTGTGCAAACGATTAAAACTGGAAAGCAAGCACTGGATATCTCCAGTCCAGATATGGCTGCAGTACTTTCATTTTCAGCCTGATCTGGCTCTTGTAAAGATAGAGGGTAGCACAAGGAGTCAGGTTCTTACTAGAGCGGTACAGGGAACTGGTCATTTGTTTTCCCAATGCACCGTATGTACGAGTTCCAACCTGGGTTGTGTTTATGGCCAAATATTCACATAGGGCCTCTTTGAGAGTATCATCTTTTCATCGTCACTGGTAATAGCTCAGGGTTCGATCAGCGATGAGGAAATGTAATATTTTGGTTTTCGAGGAAGCGAATGTAACCAGCGATTTTTTTCGCCGCTTTGAGTTAAATCTGAGGAGTGATCAGTTCCCAGCCTCTAGTCATCAAGAGTTTTGGCGTTGCCTGCATATACCGTTGTATCATCAGCACAGATGTTCGCAACTGATCGGAGTAGACTCTCAGGCAGATCATTTATTTTACTTTCATCTTAATCCCAATTTATTTATTTATTTATACTAGTTGCCACATAATTAGTGGTTGCCTTCTTTTATCTGTTGTGTTCAATCAGAACGCGGGTGACTCCTCAAAACTTCTGATCGTTTTTAGTGCTAAGTAAGTTTTTGTCTCTTAACTATCCAATACAGTGCCTGTTGTATCGTCCAATTACAAAAACAAATCATTAAGTAGTTCGCTGTTTCCATCTGCCACACTTGTCTTCAAAATTCCTGTGCGCATCACATTCTCCAAGTATTCTTTACTCATGTTATATGCCAAAGATTTCAATTGTCACTCTCGAATTGTTACCACAGTGATCCATTTTGTACTCATTTTCCTCAAAACTTCTTCATTGATCGCATATTCCACCCATGGCATTCTCAGCATACACCTGTAGAAACATCAGTAATCTATGCAAAAATCTGAGTAGGTACAAAAAATGAGTGAAATTTATATATATATATATATATATATATATATATATATATATATATATATATGTGTGTGTGTGTGTATGTATGTATGTATGAAAAATATAGTCTTAAGATGTGCTATATTTATGGGATAAAGTGTTCATTATCAGAGATAGAGCGTGTGTAAATATAAAAGTGAACATAGAATTCAACACTTCGAGGCGACAGTCTGTTTCATGCTAGATGAAATCTTCAGGCAACCTGATATATATATATATATATATATATATATAATAATAAGTAATAATAAGTAATTCATCGAGTCTAGAAGAAACCTTAGGCCTGTTAATACAGTTAGTATGACGTTTGCCTGTCAATGTAACTGTCCGGGTTTCAATTCTCGTTAGTGAATGCGCACTGCTGATGAGTCCCAAATATAGGACGAAACGGCCGTCTAGTGCTTTCTATATTCTGTTGAGGTTTCTTCTAGACTCGATTAATTATTTAATTATCTCAAATCCTCTTAATTTCTATCATATATATATATATATATATATATATATATATATATATATATATATATATATGTATATATATATATATGTATGGTTAATTTGTCAGAAAGAAGACTTCCAGCGTCGATCCCAGCGTGCGCACATTTAGAAAGTGCCTGAAAAACAGAGCGCAGGTTGATCCAAGCCTTGTAAGTGAAACTGAGTAGATGGAACACTTGGGTGCCGTCGATAGCTGTGCTGGGACGAAGTCACAAGTCATCGAGGCCGAGGGCCTGAGCTTGTTGGCCTTGTTCAAATTGTTGATCTCGCTAGATAACACGCTATTTCCCAGAAACTGTAATTAGAGTCTGCCTGCAGTATAAACCACAGGTGGGCTCTGTGGGTCCTGAATTAACAAGCAATTTGGATTGGCTAGACGCCCTAGTAGACGGGTATCCTCGAGTACGACTAGCTATATATATATATATATATATATATATATATATACGGAGTAATTATTCATCCAAACAAGTTTGATCAAAAGGAATGTGATTAAAATAAAACATGAAAATAAATGAAGTAAAATATAATAAACAAATAAATGGCATTCATTTTGTGCGGCCTCGTTCCCAGTAGCTGTTACACATGACGTCACGCTAAACCATTTCAACTTCCGGTTTCCCAAACAATACCAGAATGCAGACAAAGGAATTCAAACTACTATAAACAACCCATCGGTTCTTGATAATGACTACGAAAGCCAAAATTTGAACAAATAAAATATAAACTTCGGTCAGTTTATTCATAATTTCGAACCTTTCAACAACTTATCCATAAATTGGAAATTTCAATAACTTATCCATAAATTGGAAAAGTGCAGTAGAAAATTAAATAAACAAACCTTGTCGTTTCTTTTTAATCAAACTTGATTGTATATATATATATATATATATATATATATATATATACACACACATATATATATATATATATATATATATATATATATATATATAAGTGTGTGTATGCGTGATATATATATATATATATATATATATATATATATATATGCAGTGAATTCTTATCAAGATCCAATCTCCAAATAATGAGAAACGTATCATATTTAATATTTACTTCTTTGGAAACCCTCAGAAAATTGGCCATAAACCATCCGCGGCGATTTTTAACGGTACGCAGGTGCGGTACTGCACAGCGGTGCCGGAGAGGTTGGCGTCTTGGTAGAGGTTGGGCCTGTTTTCATCTATTTCATACTGCAAATAATCCGCTTGACTTTTGCCCCTCTGTTGTGGAAGAGCGAGGCGGGAAAAGTCAATAAAACACTTTTACTTTTCAAAACAGAAACAATAAAAAAAAAAATTTCAATACACGCCCGACTGATTCCAAATATGAAAGCCGATTATTTGCAAAATTTCAATTGCGATAAAGTATATTCATCTTCCACATGAGCATAATTGAACGAATATATATATATATATATATATATATATATATATATATATATATATATATATATATATATATACATACACACATATATATATATATATAAAATATATATATATTTATATATATATATATATATATGTGTGTGTGTATGTGTGTATGTGTGTTCGTTCGTGTTTCTATACGTATGTATATATGTATGCGTGTGCATAAATATATAGATGTAGTTTTATGTAGGCATATATAAATACGTATATATATATGTAGGTGAATGTATTTGTAAATATATGTATGTGTATACATATATATATGTGTGTGTGCATATATGTGTGTGTATGTATGCATGTGGAGAAAACTCTATTGCCACAGTACTTAAGCTTGTCTTGTAAACCCATTCGTAGTAAATTTGATTCCCAGTGACACATTGGGTGTCCCACAATTTTGGCATGTCATGAAACCAAGCTAAACATTGTAAATGATCATATATATATATATATATATATATATATATATATATATAGATAATCAAATATAAATAAAAATTCAAATGACTTATCTTCGGATGCCTACAAGTTTTGCAGACATGCCACTCGTCAAAGACCGATAAATCTATTGAACTCAATAGCTGTCCTTCTCTGTTTGTCTGTTTCTCTCTCTCTCAGGCACACACACATACAGACACGCATATATATGCACATCTATCTATCTATCTATCTATCTATCTATCTATCTATCTATCTATCTATATATATATATATATATTATAAATATATATATTTAAAGAATTCGTGGATTCTATTTTTTAATCCGGCATATTTTTATTACTTTAAATGTTACTTTTAGTTTCCGCAAATACAGGTATCCACCAAGAATAATGGTTGAAGTCCATATATATATATATATATATATATATATATATATATATATATATATATATATATATATATATGGATAATGTATATATATATATATATATATATATATATATATATATATATATACAGACTTGGAAATTATATATATATATATATATATATACATTTTTCCTCATAGATATCACGGTTTGGAGTTTAATGCATAAGTCAATCATCAGGTGTTGAACAGTAATTGCGTTGTGCATGAAATTCTGAGTCATGCTACCAGTGAGGAAAAAATATATTTTTATTAATATATACTTAATAGCTGTGTCATATTACACCGAGCACTATTTTATTAACACTAGCACTCAATGTGCGCTATCACACACACACACACACACACATATATATATATATATATATATATATATATATATATATATATATATATATATATATATTAAGGCAGGTTTCGTTAAATGATTTAGACATGTTCTATCTACTTATTCTCGATAGGATCTTTTCATAATCGCGGGTAAGCTTTTTTTTTGTGCGGTTGTTAAAAAAAGATAGGAAAACACTGTGTTGGCCTATATTTGTGTTTTCACCGGCTACTTGCGTGTTGCAGAAAACCAACATCGTTAATAAATTTAATGTTCTCTGGGAGATTGCATCTCCAACGATAAAAATAATATCTATGTTGGACACACGACAACAACGCTATCACGTGGGCTAAATTTTTACTTGAATAACACTTCCAATATTTCTAAACATTTACAACAACATACCTGTCCACACTCGAAATTCAGAAAACTCCTCGTCGAAAAAACCTCCATACTTTTCCACGAAAAGAATAAACATGAACTTAAAATTGTCGAAGCTACTTATATAAAAAAATTGAAACTAAACCTCTATAAAATTAATTACGAATACTCCTCTAACATTTTAAAATTTCTGCAAGAGATAGTCTTTAAATGTTAGCGTTTGTCATTAATAGTTTTTCCTTTATCTAGCAACATCTCAAGTTCGGAATTTTTACACAGCATACCAAGTTACATATTCTTAAACGGTATCCGTCACCCAAGTCATGACACAGCGTTCCTGACTCCACATGTAAAAATGGTAATTTTCGGATGACCACAACATTTTTTGTCCTTCACAACCAAGAACACTTAATACTTAGTCTATAATTAACAATACCATGATGAAGACATCATGCTATGTAGAAAGTACTTTGAAATAAATACAATATGAGCCAAAACGGTGTTTTTCTCTTGTCTTTTAATAACCGCACATAAAAGCTTAGCCGCGAATATGAAATGATCCTATCGAGAATAAGTAGACAGAACATGTGTGAATTATTTAATGAAAAACTGTCTTAATGAAAATATGCTGCCGAAATATACGCATTTTTTTATATATATATATATATATATATATATATATATATATATATATATATATATATATATTAGCAGCTCTTAAAAAGAGTCTGTCGTGTATGCACTCAAGAAAGAAACCATACATACTGTCAGGTGTACAAACTCCGACCACTACTATAAGTTTCATGTCTTTAAGCAATCGTCAGGCGGTCGGCAACTGTAATGCGAAAACAAAAGCTCCCATTTTCACATTTCGCTTTTCATATATATATATATATATATATATATATATATATATATATGAGCCTATTCATATCTCAAACAAATTTCAGACTTCTTCTATGCAAAAAAACCAAAAACAAAAAAAAAACGTTATCACGTGACAAAATTTTTAAGATATTAAAAGCGGTCTAACTAGTTTGAAATTTGTACGGAATTTGGACAGTGTTCGTCATGTAGTATATATATATATATATATATATATATATATATATATATATATATATATATATATATATTATATATATGTTCTATTATCACAATTTGGGATATTTGTTAACAAAAGTGATGGAAACAAACAAAAAGAAAAAGAAACTAAATGAAATCGGTAAGATTATATAGCCAAACGCATATATAAGTTAATGTTTTTGTTAATGAAACTATTTAACGATACCGGGGAGGAATGTAAAAACCCAAGCATATAATAATTATGTACATTTCATCAAAACATTTTATTCGTATTTACTATTTGTCTTTCTATAAATCTTCAGAATAGGAACAGATTCTGTGTTTCTATTTAATATGTATAGATCTTGTGCATCTATTGAATAAGTATAGATCTGTTTCTATTAAAAAGGTACAGATCTTGCCTATCTATTGAATAGTTTACTAAGTATAACTTAGATGTAGCACAAGGCCGAAATCAATGAGCACCCAGTGAGGATCGAACTCATTACTCAGTCGTATTTGATCCTGCGAGACAAGTTTGCTAACAATTACACCACGTTGAAGTGTCCCCTGTTCATATTTAAGTAAATGCTCTTTTTATAATAAACAGTATTAACGACATTTACCGGCCTAAATCCCCTAGAAATTTTCATAGAAAATATGCGTCCTCCGACAGGAATCGAACCTCTGTCCTATACGGATCCGTCATATAACCTGACGTGCTTTACCGATTTAGCCACAGAGGAGCTATTTCGTTAGCTAAGTCGATTTTACTGTTTTTAAACTACAATTCTCCATGTTTTTCTCTCGTACATTCATATCTGCTCGATGCGTATCCTGATACCCGATCCCGCGTATACGAGATCTACGGGCCATTTTTGCCTGAGCCTACGGGTTCGGATTTCCGCACATTAAATTTAGCCTTGTGCCGCATCCTACCCCGAGTGGAGGCAGGTAAATATGCTAAATAGTCCACCACTAGGTGTGGTTTACCTGCTTCACGCCGCTGGAGAGTATTGTATTTTGTTGATGTTATAAAGATTACATTTAATTTCCAACTTCCTTTTTGGTTATTCCTCATTGATTTTCCCTTTCTAGGTTACAACATATATCCACTAAAGTTAACGTTTAAGTGATAAAATCTGTCGCAGTAATAGATTAAAAATCCGTTACTTCTTTAGAAATTACTTTGTTTACCATTACTATACGATTTTTGCCTGATCGGCGACACACGCATATTTTTTTTAAACACGAATATTCAGGCCAGAGAACGAAAACTAATAAGTATACTGTTTAATAAGTAAATAGGGCGTCTACTCAAATATGAGTATCCACTAAAAATAACGTTAGAATAGTAAAATCTGTCGGATTAATAATGATTTATCGAATGTGCAATGTCTCTGCGAAGCTTGAAGTAGGTCCTAAGTTGTCTTTTGAACTTTTTCTTATCTTGGCTATTGTCCGATATACCAATGGGGCTTTTATAATACTTCCTCAAAATATAATATTGCCTGTTCAATTAAATGAAAATTGTGTATAGGCTTCTACTTGAAAGCACTTAGATTTGGTTACTTTCAATATTTATATGTCGATTTTTTAAAATCATTTCACCCCTAGCAAAGCGATAATGCCACAAGAGGGTTACAGGGTTTGAAAGAGAATGAGAAGACTTTAGTAGAGAGAAATGAGGAAAAGGACAATAAAAGAACGGCGGAATAGCGATTGACGTTGCATTTCAATTCTTGAAGATTATATGTGACAGAGAAGCAAGAAATCGGAAGGGTGTTCCACAAGCATGGACCTTGTTCTTGTTCTTCTATATGCCGTATCCCTTCAGGACGTGGGTGGTCATGGCACTCCACAACCTCTTGTCCTTTATAGGTAAGGTTTGATATTTAGCTATATCTCCTAATATCGTTTCTACCAGTTATTTACATAAACACGTTAGTTGTTTTTTTCGCTGATTCCTCTCTCTCTCTTGCTTTGAGTTTGTCTTGCGAGCGTCAAATTCTCCAAACCTTCTTTTCTCATTATGTGCTCCAGAAATTTCAACTGTCTCCTTCTGATTCTAGTCTCATTTTAGGTTAGATTTTACCTTATACTTCATCGTTGCTCACATGTTCAATCTATAGTATTCTCAGTATCCTTCTGTAGAACCACATTTCCGTTGCCTCAAGTCTCTTATACATCTGTGAGATTGTCCATTATTCGCTGCCATATCTGAGGATTGATATTATATTTTAGTTCAGTATCCCTCTCTTTGTTTACATCTTCAATATCTTAATTATTTCATATATAACACGAGAAGGAAAACTTGCTATATTCACAAAAACAAAAATGAAAATAACACACGTAACTTTGATAAAAGTCGGCACATAATACTATCTTCCAACTCGACAATTGGGAAGAATTTATCAGGATTTAATATAATTTTTTTTACAACTACTTAAAATAAGGGATTTATTTGATACAACAAGTGGTATGTGATTATAGGTGTTAGGTTATAATAGGTGATAGTATCAATAGGTAGAAAGATATGATAATAGATAGTGATAATAGTGGTAATAATAATAATAGGTGGAGTAATGGATAGCGGCTTGGATTGAGGAATTGGAGAACCGAGTTCGAATTCCAGTCGAATCCATGACATTCACTTACGTGCTAACACCCTTGGGAAAGGTGTGAACCCTATTTCTTCTCCCTCCAGCTATGGGTAAATAGCAGGACAGACTGGGTTCTATAGCCTTGGATGGCAACTGGTCTAGGAGAAGGAAAACTCTGAATTCAAACCTGCTCTTAGAGGAGGGTGAATGGAGTCTCTCTGAGCCTTGGTTGGCAATCCATTTAGTGTTGGTGTCACGATAAAAAGCACCCTTGATAACCCTAGCGAAGCATCAAGAATTCAGCTATTTGACAAGATTATGAACTACACCAATCAAAGTATTGGTGAGTTCAATCTCAGCTGAGGCCGCAAGTGCGTGAGTGAATAATAATATTACCAATGATAATTAAGGATATTACCAAAGATATTTAATGGTAATAAGGATAATAATGATAATAGGTAGATAGACAATTATAATTAGGTGGATAATAGTGGATACATTATAGGTGATAGTTTATTATAGGTAATTAAATAGTTGGTTTATTTGATGCAAAACAAAATAATAATAATATTAAATCAGAAGCAGAAATTTATGAAAAATTTTGAAAAAATGTCCCAATATGGATTATTTGATTTGATTACGGCTTCTTTTTCTATCGAGTGAATATTGCATTAACAATTTTTCGAAAATTGCAATGATTTTTAGAGATACACGCATTACAGTTTAACCCGTAGCTTGGGGAGTAAATAGATCCCAATGTGAGTGAAACATCTAGGAATTGGAATAAATAATTATTGGAGTAAATGATATATAATTTTTATATATCGGAACAATATTAGGAAAATTAATGACATAATGGAAAACGTAACGCAAAACATTTTTCTATAATGTCATAAAAGATTGAATAAATATAAAAGGGATTGTTTAATACATAATACTCTCCATAAATTAATCGTTCATATATATTTAATAATTTCAATCTAATCAAGGCGATAATGCCACTAAGACGCAAGGTTTTACTGAGAGTGTAAGAAAATGGGAAAACGTTAGTGAGGCGAAAGGTCAATAAATGAATAAGATTCAGGAAGACAGAAGACGGAGATTTGTGTTGCATTTAAATTCTTGAAGATTGTAGTTGGAAGGGATGCAAGAAATCAGAAGGGAGTCTGACAGGTGAGAAATGCGAGAAAACTATTTGAATAGAACTAGCTAATTCAACAGTAAAACCTAGTTGCCCATCGAGTAGTACATTTAAATTCATGCAGTCTAGGTACCAAGGAGAATAGCTAATATTTATGGAAAAAAAAATGAAGCCACGACATGGCGGTAGGAAAGTGACTGAAATCGAGATGCCAGTTCAGGAACGATAGAATTGCAGAAACTTCTCTCTCTCTCTCCCTCTCTCTCTCTCTCTGTCTTTCTCTCTCTCTCTCTCTATATATATATATATATATATATATACAGGCTGCCCCCAAAAGAAAATGGGAATTTTTGAAGTGCGTATTGCCAGACATGAGCAAGTAGCAACACTGCGAGACAGTGATCTTGAGCAACTAAACATTTCGCGATTTAGAATTCAAGATGAAATTCACAGTATCCCAGCTGAGATGTTGCAGCAGTCAATGAGGAATCTCAACAGCAGATTTCAAGAATGCATTCGTAGAGGAGGACGCGATCTACAGGACGTGATTTTAAAAAGATGAAAATTCCATCATTGTTTTTTAAATGGCATGTCTTAAGGTTTCAATTACCATGAATAAAATATTTTTCTTCCATCACTCTTGGTTTTATTGGATTGTTAAAAAAGTTCCTGTTTTTTTGGGGTCATATATATATATATATATATATATATATATATATATATATATATATATATATATATATATAGGGTAACCATATATACATTTTTATATGTCTAGAACAATTTTGGGAGATAGATGTATGACAAAGTGGAAAAAGTTTTCGTGTGACGTTTGTCGTCCTTTAGGACGCAATCGAATTAAGTTTATGTTGGTGCGACTACACGTGCGCATAAACGCGAGGCATTGAGAATTTTAAATTTAATTTTTTTCTATTTTGAGTAGTTAAATGAAACAGGCACGATTATAGAACCAAGAAACAACAACAACAACAAAAAATATTTTAAAAATTCCCAGTGTCTCTCGTTTGTGCGCATGCGTAATCGCACCAACAGAAACAAACTTATCCCGATGAAGTCCTAAAGGACGAAACCCGTCACACTGAACTTTTTCCACTTTGTCATACACTCAAATATATATATATATATATATATATATATATATATATATATATATATATATATATATATATATATTTGTTTGATGAACCCACATCAAAAAGTAATATTAGGCAACTTGTTAGAAAACCCGGTGACATGTGATAATCGTACGGGAAAACAACCTGTTTAAGTTATGGTTGAAAGCCCTCAATTTGACGCAGAACAGGGACTGTGATAGGCCTAATTATTATTTTTTAGCAGTGTTTTTCTCTTTTTTTTGGCATTTATATGTTGTTAAATAAACCGATATATAGGTACATATTAAAGTTATTTTGATCTGGAAATGCATTGTAAATTACGTAAAAATGTCAGTTACTGATAAGCTAAATATGTGTTAAATGCATGTGTGTGTGTGTGCTTGTGTGTGTTGTGTGTGTGTGCTTGTGTGTGTGCTTGTGTGTGTGTGTGTGTGTGTGTGTGTGTGTGTGTAGGTAAAAAGGAAACGTAGATATAAGTAGTTAATTGGAAAGAGACATAAGTTCCAGACGCCATGACAAGGTAAATTACACGCTTTGAAATCTCGAAATACGAGGATCTATTTCTTGGCGGATCGACACTACTTGCACCTGTCATGTTCGGTAAATTCAAACACCACTCTCTTTGAATATTACTAACTCGTGTTTTGTCCGTCTGATGACACTATTTTAACGTTTGCCATTGTGTCTGAGATGAAGAGCTGTCATTTCGCGGCCCCTCATACATCTGCTGTCTCATGAAACACATGTAAATTTAAGAAGGCTTTCATCACACATGGGCAAGGAAAGCTAAAATCATAGCGTGGCATAATTTGTGCATTGTGAAGCAACAAATACCGGCTTACACACACATACATATATGTATATATATATATATATATATATATATATATATATATATATATATATATATATATATATATCCAGGTAAAATGAGAACAAATAGAGTATAATCATACCGTACGTATCATTTAATTTAAAAGACAGACCAGTACATAGTTGAGCTAGATATTATTTATTTTAGGATATTAAAACATGTTAAAAATCGCTACATAATGGCAATTATGTTTCAACACGATAAATGTGTCTCCTGTCAAACTACTGTAACTGCAGCAGTTTAACATCGCCGAGGGGACACATTTATGGTACTGAAACACAGTTGCTATTATGTAGCTATTTTAACATGTTTTCATATCCTAAAATAAATAATATATATATATGTATTTAAATAAAAAGAAAGAACAGTAAGATATATAATCCGGTGTTCTTATAGATATTTTTATTTTTACAAAATAGTGCTCAATGTAAATTTACAGAGCATTAATATTATAAATTAATTGATTTAAAATATGGTTTTTTCCGCGGAAAAAAAACATATTTTAAATCAATTAATTTATAATATATATATATATATATATATATATATATATATATATATATATTTTAAGATATATATATATATATATTTTAGGATATATATATATATATTATTTAAACGTTATTTTAGTGGATAATCGTATTTGAGTAGACGATCCATGTAAGTTAAACAGTAATTTACTGACCAGCACACTCGAGAAAGAAAGGGCACATTTTCTTTAATAGGTTTTCTGAGGTGCACAGGTCAAAATTAAAAATAAACGGAGCGTCTACTCAAATACAAGTATCCACTAAAATAACATTTAAAATAAAAATATATTGGGTTAAAAAATTAAAATTCACTAATAGCACACACATGCACCTATATATATATATATATATATATATATATATATATATATATATATATATATATATGCGTGTGTGTGTGTGTGTGCAGGGTACGATGGATAAATTGTTGTCTAAATTTTGTTAAGCAAAAATGAAATATCACATTTTTACAGATATATTTGCCGAAATTACTCAACGATTATCTTGAAATAATAAAGACTAAATTTATTCAATAAAATCGACATTGGCTTCAACCACGGCCTCCAGGCGACTTCGGAATCTTCTGCAACTCTTCTGGACGGTCTCCTTATTTAAGTTGGTGAATGCTGCCATAATCCTTGCATTCAGTTCATCTTTGGTGTTAAAAAGAGATTTGTTGGTTTCTCGCTCAACTGGGCCCCACACATAATAATCAAGGGGACTGTCGCCTTGGGAATTAGGTGGCCAGATGTAAGGTGTGATGTTGTCACAGAAATTGTCTGGCAGCCCCGAATGGGTTCTCCTGCTTGTGTGGCGTCGTTCAGAGTCATGTTGCCAGAAATAGGATCTTTCAGTAGCCACTCTTTTGACTCAGTGCAGCACTACCTCTTCGAAGCACTTGTTGTAGGCCTCTGTCATGCCTCCATTTATCTTCCAGAAGGGCCTCAACCTTCTGGAAGATAAATGAAGGCATGACGATGCTATCACTAGTGATCCCTCCAAACACCATGATGTTGACTGGATATTTGGTTTTCATCACTCTCGGTAATATTTTGGGGACACAGTAAGCCAACGGTTGTTCTGTGTGTTCCCCATCTTATCTTGGCAGAAAATTTTCTCGTTTGAAAAAAAACCCCCAAAAACTAAAACAAAGCTCATGCTATTTGAGGGGGGTGCTTGAGTTTGTTCAAAAGCTTCTTAGCACGGTCTTTCCACTTGGGATAAAAATTGGCCCTTTCTCATCTTGTATGAGAAATACCGAATGTCTTCATGCACTACCTGCATGATAAGTAACCCAGACACTCCTGTATCCCTGGCTGATTGAATTGGAGAGATCATTGTCAATCATCACCTGGATCTTAACAAGAAATTCGGAGTTCTTTTCTTATAAGAACGATCAGAATGATTTTTTTTTCAGCACTCCTACCTTCTTAACAACTATTAAACTCATCCAAATCTTTTCGAATCTTCTGAGCTGTCTTCAGATTGACACTCTGAAATGTTCGCATTGGAGCTTCCGGTTGCAAATACCAAGCAGTACATCATAACGTTTCCAAATTTCTGGCGGAGCGAATTGCGTCATGGTGCTATTTTTCTCACAGACAGTACCCAACTGACCCTACTATACTGTGCAAGATCAAAAACAAACACTGCGCATGCGCGAAATTAAAAATATAAAATGGCGACAATTTACACATCACACACTGTTTTTCTTTTTTGTGGGTAAACTTATTTTTTATCAAAAATCACTGTTTATTTACATACAGTAAAAATAACACCTACCAGCTTAGATCATAAAAATTATTAAAGAAAATCTAGCTTTCAGATTAGCTATCCACTCGCAGACGGCCACATGACGTTGAACCATTGGTTCCCGTATCATCACCGAAGTTGAGAAACATCGACCCTGCTCAGTACTTAGATGGGTAACTACTTGGAAATACCATGTGCTGTAAGGTTGGATATGCGGGTGGTGTAATGGACAATGGCTAGGAATTATTAATAGAAGAACCGAGTTCCAATTCCTATTGCGTTCTTTATATTCACTTACGTGGAAATACCCTTGGGAAAGGTATGAATCCACCTATTCTCCCCAACCTATGGGTTAATTAATAAGTCTTGGATCACCGAACCATTATTATCTTTAAAAAAATTCTTAGAATCTAAAAAAATAATTCTGGATTTAAATAAGCTAAAATGGGTTGATAATCCGTAAATGAATCAATCAGTCACTCAATCACAGCAGAGTGTAGCCGTAAACGAGCAATCATTTATTTAATTTTTCACTATTTTTCATCAAATATAAGACGCAAGATAAACTCAAAATATAAGTTTACTGAATTTGGTTGTTTTATGTAGATAAGAGGAGGAAGTAAATGTATGTTATGAGAATATGTAGGATAGATAATGATTGACATTACACTTGAAGAGGTTAGGGTACCTTGGCGTGGTGTAATGGTTAGCAAGCTTGTCTCGTTAAAACAATTCGATCCTCACTGGGTGCCCCATACTTTCGGCCTTGTGCCACATCTAAACTACCCTTAGAAAATCATCATAAACATATGTCGGGCACTTCGACGGGGTGTAATGGTTAGCAAGCTTGTCTCGCTAGAAAAATTACGACCGAGTAGTGAGTTCGATCCTCACTGGGTGCCCCATACTTTCGGCCATCTAAGCTACACTTGAAAAATCTCTACATTTGAAGTTAAGATCGGAGTGATCGGAAAAGCGTCCTCCAGAGAGACTGTTCCACAAAACAACGACTCTTGGAAATAAGCTATCCTTAATGATGACATAGGGAGGGAATGGGGGTGATTCAATCCTGTGTACGTTGCATAGCGGGTCTTAGCTTTAAACGTCTGACCTATAAAATATCGTTTGAGTAGCAAGTGACTTTTCGTTTGTGGGTAAGGGGATGTATAGTGGAAAATAATTATCACCTACAACTTACCATATGCACGTGACAAGCGGGATAGGGTTCAGCTGAACTCGTGGAACTAATAACCATAGATCGTGCGTATAACTGCCATGGAAAGAGTGAATAGCAAGAAGCTAGTAACGTTTCGTCTGTGGGAAAGGGATTTCAGAGCTGAAAATAATTCATCGCCCACAAGGACGCGAAGACGCTTTAGGACATTGTCAAGGTTCGAAAGAGAGGATTGAACAGCTCCAGCCTAGATATGCCATCAATATTCCATTTTTGGTTTCATCTGACACTTGTAAAGGTACAGCATGCCAGGAGGAGCTAGATATATAGGAACAAATAAATGCATATTATATAATAATAATAATAATAATTATCATTATTATGTTCAGTACTATCCGCGGTATCATTTTTTTAATCAGGGGTTTTGGAACATATCACCTATAGATAATGGAGTAGTATTGTGTTTTCAAACTCGTAGATAATCGAAAATGATGTTCTTACAATGATGTCTACTCTGTACAAGACCCAAGAGCCACTCGAGGTTACAAAGCAAGAGGTACAATTTATGGGGATATGTGAGGACGATAACGACAAGGTAAGACTTGAACAAGTTACGATTGTGGGGAAAGCATACTCTCGGGAGTCGTTGTCATAAAGGACCAGTTCGTGGAAAGAAGCAGCTCGAGTAGGACTTACATCTCACCAATAGATTACGAAGGGAATGAGGCTGGTTCGCTGCAATGTTCGTGTCATGGCGGGTTTTAGCTGTGAAGGATACAACTGGTTAAAGTAAGGAATATAGTAAAACGAAGTAAAACATGATCTGATATGTATTTTTTACGGTTTATCAACCCTTTTTGAATTATTTAAAGTTGAAATATATTTTGAATTGTAAAAATAATTCTTTTTTTTGCGAGTGAATTTTGCGTTAAACATTTTTTGAGAATAACAATAATTTTTCAAATTACAAGTCATACTACACTATTTACATTGTTTCGGACTATTGTCCTCATCTTTGTTGTCATATTTATCACAACGTTTCGGCCGTTGTACGCTCCGGTCTTCTTCAAGTGGTTGGAATGTCGAACTGGACCCTTTATTTCGCTCGCTGGGGTAGACTGTTCTAGTTCCACATGTCATGTCTAATGGATGTCAGTTATCAGTTATCTCCCGTTAATTCCCCTCTCCAAGTTATCCACTGCCTTAACCAGGTAACTCACACTCATTGGTTCTTGTCACTGGATCCAACTAATGCGAGTTCTGAAGAAGGCCGGAGCGTACAACGACCGAAACGTTGTGATAAATATGGCAACAAAGATGAGGACGATAGTTCGAACAATGTAAATAGTGTACATAATACCTCATCTCAGAAACATAGATACTCAAGTCATACAAGTTTAACAATAACTGGGGTTGGGGACGAAATGCTTTCAAGCCTTTTCCAAAGGTATTTGGATGCAAGTGACTGTGACGAACCTTACTAGGATTCGAACCCATTTATTTGATCTCACATACCGAGTCGATATCCATTACACCACACGTACTGACACCAGGAAAGCATGAAGAACCTTTGGGGTATTGATATGATAGAATGGGATATGTTTGGTTGGTATCGGTAACAGAAAGAGAGAAAGGAGATTTGACGAATTTTTTTTATATTGAGAGTGTATTAGATGTAAATAAAAAGTTATAAAAATATGTATATAAAATTATAAGTGTTTTCATGAAAGAACCTCACTGATATCGATATACAGTTTTCATTCATCACGGCAAGAGGGGGCAGCCAAAGTCAAGAGGCGTATGAGATTAAAAGCGAAAAAAAGAAAAAGAAAATGAGGAAAATTGATATTAAGGTAGGGACACTACAGGAAACAGACAAAAATTAAATTATATATATATATATATATATATATATATATATATATATATATATATATATATATAATTTAATTTTACTTATACTAGTTATATATATATATATATATATATAAGTTAATTTTACTTATACTAGTTATATATATATATATATATATATAATTTTACTTATTTTTATTTATATAGTTATATATATATATAATTCAATTTTTACTTATACTAGTTATATATATATATATATATAATTTAATTTTTACTTACACTAGTTATATATATATATATAATTTAATTTTTACTGATACTAGTTATATATATATGTATATATATATATATAATTTAATTTTTACTTATACTAGTTATATGTATATATATATAATTTCATTTTTATTTATACTAGTCTTATTATAAAACGCAGATTGTGTGTGTGTGTGTGTGTGTGTGTGTGTGTGTACGTTTATATATTGGATCGGATTTCCTACATTTTTCAACCGATTTTAACAAAACCTCACAGGACTACGTAAAATTACCTTGCGGTGGTTCTAACAGCGCCAAAAATTGGAAAAAAACACAACTGTTTTTGCACGAAATCAATTTAAAAACATGATTAAGAGGCATCACGCGAATGAAAGAGGGACAACTCATATCGAGTTATACTTATAAAACCCAGGTTGTTTGTGTGTGTGTGTGTGTTCATTTATATATGGGATCGGATTTCCTACATTTTTCAACCGATTTCGACAAAATTTCACTTTTTTTTTGGGCAGGTAGTGTTTCTTATTGTCTTGCACACTTTTTTCTTTATTTTTACATTCAGAATGCTTTAAAAATTCCATTTACAAGACAATTGTTTATAATAAAATTCTATTCAATCATAACGATTGAAAACAATGTTTTTGTTTGAGTTTGGGTTTGACCAATTCGTAAAAAAAAAAACTAATTAAGACATGCGTGTCCGTCAACCTTAAACAATTATCTTTGTCAATTTTATTTTTCAGTCTTTATGATGGTCGATACTTGATCTATCTCTTAGTGTTACATCCCAGGCTCTACTGCTATATATATATATATATATATATATATATATATATATATATATATATATATATATATATATATACACTCTTTTCAGTCTTGGCAATTATGTGTGAAAAAAATAATATCGCCTATATGTCCACCAAATATAAAAGAAAAAGAAAAAATCATTAGTCGCTTAAACTTAATACACACTAAACAAAATCGGTCCAAGTTATTGGAACACCCTAAATATATATATATATAAAACATTTTTTTAACATCGAATTTACTATATTTGAACTTCAGTCTTCTATGAATCTCTCACCTTCATTCATATCTGCTCATAGCGTATCAAATGTAAACAAATGACGTCACACGTTATGAAATGGACAAAGTCCGACAATTTAAGATATTTTTATGTTTATACATTCTTTTTATAGATACAAGTATTTAAGTAAGTAAATGCTCTGTTTATAATAAACAGTATTAAACAACATTTACCGGCTTGAATGTCGGAGGACGAATATTTTCTGTGAAAATTTCTCGGACAATCAGGCCAGTAAATGTTGTTTAAATCTTACTGTTCTTTCTCATTATATATATATATATATATATATATATATATATATATATATATATATATATATATATATATATATATATGTTTCTCCTACCTGGCTATTTCGACGTCACCTTTTCAATTTGCTTGATATCTTTCCCGTTCTACAGATTTACATTCAACTTTACTCATATATACACACACACACCGGCACACACATATATTCACACCAGACGCATTATTATAGGTGACCATATAGATTTTTTATAGTCATTTCTTTAGAATTTAAAATTTCTTGAGAATTTATTTTATCTTAATTCTTCCAATATACTCATGTCAGGTCACTCTATGAGTTCCACTGGTTCGATGTAAGCGAGTACTGCGTGACGTATGCTTAGGTCATCAGCAACTAAACTGGTTCTCTTATCAACGTTCCCGATGAGGAGGGTGGCTACACATGCAGCAGAATTAAAAAAAAAACATATGACCCACAGATGGGCAGATGAAACTTCCTGAATGTAATCCGTGGGTTAAACCGATGGAATTCAAGGGGCACGCGTCCGCAACTAGTGGGAACATTCAAGTCGGGGGACATCGATCGTGGGTTGACTTGGACAGGAATGAGCTCTGCCACGTCTCTTTGCCCCAAGGCACGCCGGGCAGGAATGGACGCTTCTCCAGCTTTCTAACCAACGGATAAGCGGAGGGAACTGGTCTAGTTGGCCGGTTGCACAGTCACCCTACGACCAAAACCAGTCATGTGACTGACGATGAGGATTATGATGTTGCTGCTGTGGATGATGATGAATGTACTAAAGCAGAAATAAATTCCTGGGGAACTACATGTCCCCCCAAAAAAAACGAAAAAGAATAATAATTTTACATAATTAACTCTCTTTCTCGCACACACACATATATATATATATATATATATATATATATATATATATATATATTCGAACCCAGTGGCGTTCCATATCATGTGACGTCCGAATCTCGCGACGGACGCTACTTGCAAATAAACAGTTATTTCTGAAGAAAGATTGAGGTAAATCTGAAATATCAAATATATATATATAAATAAATAAATAAATACTTTCATAAAAAAACATTATTATTTTTTTAATTTGCAAATTTCTCTCTCTCTCTCTCTCTCTCTCTCTCTCTCTATATATATATATATATATATATATATATATATATATATATATATAGAAATGGACAAGGTCCGACAATTTTATTTATTAAAGACTTTTTTATTTATGTTTAACGTTGTTATTTTATAGATACAAGTATTTAAGCAAATGCTCTGTTTAAGATAAACAGTATTAAATAACATTTACCGGCCTGAATGTCCGAGAAATTTTCCTGTCTATGAACGAATATTTTCTATGAAAATTTCTCGGACATTCAGGCCGGTAAATGTTATTTAATACTGTTTATCTTAAACAGAGCATTTGCTTAAATACTTGTATCTATAAAATAACAACGTTAAACATAAATAAAAATGTCTTTAATAAATATATATATATATATATACATACGTCTTACCAGCTTGTGACTGGAAAGGAAAAATACCGAGGAGGATATAAATCCAGGGAGAGCTCAATGTAGACTACAGAGCAATATAATGATAATAAGAAGACGGAGACTTTAATTATCCATTTCGATTATAATTTATTTCGTGAACACTGAGATGTTCAACTCTTCAGATCGAAATCTCCTCCGTAAATGGAGAAAATACACCAGACGGTCATATTAGATTGGTAGTGGGGAGGAAAAGTGAGAGTGATAGGTAAAGAAAGGGCTAAGGGATTAGTGGTTGGTAGTAGTCAGTTCACCCAGCCGAGAATTTATTCAATAATTTTGAGATTTTTACATTGGATTGTATTTTACATTGACCGATACGGTTTGTTGTTTTTAGGCAGGACAAACCAAGTCGATTCAAATTAATTTAATGAAAGATCTTAATTCAAATAAAGGTCGGTATTAATATAATAATCCTTAAGCATTTGATTTTTTTTAGGCCGACGTCTAATAGTCAGTGGAGACATTAAGTTGAAGGGAACGAAAGGGTGTAATAGAGATGGAGTGAAGGCTCTGTAAAGGGTCGCATGGACGGGGGGGATGTAAAGGAGAGGGTGAGAAGAAAAGGGCGGGTCAGGGAGAGTTGAATGTAGACTACAGAGCATTATAATGATAATAAAATGGACACTTTATCCATTTCGATTATAATTAATTTCGCGAAAACTGAGGTGTTCAACTCTTCAGTTCGAAATCTCCTCTGTAAAAAAAAAATTATAAAAAAAAATACGGAGGCTATTTTGATCTGAAGAGTTGAACACTTCGGTGTTCACGAAATAAATTATAATCGAAATGGATAAAACTCCTTCTTTCTTATATATATATATATATATATATATATATATATATATATATATATATATATATATAGAGAGAGAGAGAGAGAGAGAGAGATAGATAGATAGATAGAGAGAGAGAGAGAAGAGAGAGAGAGAGAGTTCACCTGAATAATATATACACATTTCAGGAAAGGAAAAACATGTATTTCGTAGTTTTATTAAATAGCGGTAACACTCTTTACTTCAGTACAATTTTTTTCTCGACATATGGCATTACATTGGCGGACACTTCGGCCATCGTTGCCCAAACTATATTAATCAGTGTTTGAAAGATAAAGGCCACCATTTTGAGCATCTCTCTTGGGATTGTTGAGTCCAAAAGTAAATTGTATTAATCTCGTAATATCAGATTAAATTTAGCATTACAATATCTATATACGTTTTTCCTTTTCTGAAGTGTGTATACATTTTTGGAGCGAACTCTCTCTCCCTCTCTCTCTCTCTCTCTCTCTGTATATATATATATATATATATATATATATATATAATGCATATATGTATGCAATTGTATGCGTACATTTGAGAACAATGGCAATAAAACAAAAGCTATTGGACCATTTGAAGACGATGTGATAGGTTTTCACTATTGCCAAAAATCTGCTTTCTTCCGTAAAAAATAAAGGTTCCTTCTTTTGACATCTTACCTCTATAAGAAAAAAAAGTGTACATATGACTGGCAACTGGCTCAAATGGATATTGAATTGACCCAATCAGATAATTCAGCGAATTTCGGAAAGCTGTCATCTTGTCCTTATACAATGGACAGCTCACGAGATGATTATTTCTCTTAAAAATATCTTCTACTTTTTTTCCTCTGCCTTGTCTCACATGAAAAGCTAAAATGAGAACTTGGTTGTCACGTAGAAGCCAGAGTAAATTGAAGCCTTCCAAAGTAATTACAAAAATATATACAAAAATTACTTTTACCTAACAAAAAAGGGGAGAAAAGATAAAAAAAAGAGACAAGCTTGACAATGATGAAAAAGGAAAGAGCAAAATATGCAACTTTAGAATATTAATTTTTGACTAAATTTTTGTTGCTTTTATTATTATTATTATTATTTTATTTTTTCTCAATGTTCTGACTTGAATATCCTCCAAACTTCAAAGTAAGCAGTGTGAAATTAAAACGTAGAATTACCTTGGTTAAAACTAGAACTCAAATATATCTCGCTTACTAGGCTTACACCAATGACGATTTCAGCAATGTTTGCAGGGATAACGATTCCCTCGAACGGATTAAATAAAGTAATAACCTTTTTAGGAAGAAAAAAAATGACATGGGAAGAATAGGAAAACATAATAAAATTTACGTAGAAAAAAAAATACAGCTACCTACATTGTTTTTTTTTTAGTCAGGAGGCCCCGATTGAATAATAGATAGCGGCTCGGAATGACGAATTCGAATTCCAGTCGAATACATTAGATTCACTTGTGTGTTAATATCTTTGAGTATGAATCCTCTTCTTCTTTCCCGAGATATCTCATGTCCTTCGATTTCTACAGCAGAAAGAATTGGTAACCTACTGCAGGAAAAAATCTGCCTCGTATCGAATGATACATGATCGCCTAAGCGTGTATCACGCATGGCACATAACTGACTGACTGGTGTGATAATACCCTTGGGAAAGGTATGAATCCTCCTCTCCCTCCCCCCAGCTATGGGTAAATAGCAGGACAGACCGGGTTCTATAGCCTTGGATGGCAACTGGTCTACCACAGAAAGAAATAGCAACCTACTACGGGAAAAATTTCCCCGTCAGTCATGTATCGAAAGATACATGATCGCCTAAGCGTGTATCAAGCATGGCACATAACTGACTGACTGGCGTGCTCAGGTCAGACCGGGTTCTATAGCCTTGGATGGCAACTGGTCTACCGCAGAAAGAAATGGCAACCTACTGCGGAAAGAAATATGCCTAGTCAGTCATGTATCGAAAGATATATGATTGCCTAAGCGTGTATCAAGCAGGCACATAACTGACTGATTGAAGTGCTAATACCCTTGGGAAAGGTATGAATCCTTCTCTTCTCCCCCTCCCCCAGCTAGGGTAAATAGCAGGACAAACCGGGTTCTATAGCCTTGGATGGCAACTGGTCTACCGCAGAAAGAAATGGCAACCTACTGCGGGAAAAAATTTCCTCGTCAGTCATGTATCGAAAGATACATGATCGCTTAAGCGTGTATCAAGCATGGCACATAACTGAGTGAGATTGTTTTTAGAGCTAGAACAATCATTTCGATTTTTCTTCAATTTACCATATGCTGCATTCAGAATCGGAGAGCCAAGTTCGAATTCCAGTCGAGTTCGTTACATACACTTACGTGTAAATACTCTTTTGAAGCGTATAAATCTATCACTTCTCCCTCCTGCTATGGGTATAAAGAGCAGGTTGACGTTTCACTTTTTGTCAGATAATCAACATTGCAAACTAATCAACTGAATGCAAAAGATGGGGTTTAATATGATAAGTACTGACACCAAAATTTAGAATTATAGCTTTTACCAATTTTTTGAGCATTTTATTTTAAAAATCGTCTGAAAATGTACAGAAATGCCGAATTTCCGTTAAAGAATTATTTCGTCGGAACTCGCTTGAATCCAAGCATCGTGATTGTCATCCTTTCTTTTTATTCTCTTTCTCCCCTCTGGTAGCGGCTGTGAGGATAGTTGTGAAGGCGTAGAAGAGCCGTGAGCAGGTCACAGAGGAGTGTGCACGCGGCTGGGCGAGTCGCCCACCCCCGGACAACACGTCACAGATCCTCTTCATGTTGATGGCTTGACTCAAAAGTCTCACCCTCTACAACCTCGGATGGTCCTACACCAGGAAGGCCGATTTGCAGAAATAGTTCCCCAGGTCTCAGGGTCGATAAATAATTATTTATATAGGGCAACATTGAAATTTGATAATTGAGAGTAAGCGTATATAAATAAGTGTTTATAACATAATAAAGCATACATTCTGTAATTAATACTATCATCCTGATCCGAGTTAAGACGATTACTCTACATGTAGCTGTTGCTGTATTCACCCGGGCGGTTGAGCCAGCTCCGTCAGACGAACCTGCAAAATCCGGCGAAAAAATATCAGAGGCCAGATTCATTCGGACGTGTAAATACATAGTAAAAATCTCAGTGGGAATTTCGATTCACAAGCGGTCAGCAGCCGCTTGTATACACACTTTTAGGATAATGCTATTCGAGTTTTCTTCACCTAGACTGGTTGATAGGATCCAGTTTGTTCTGCTATTTTACCCATAGCTGAGAGGAGAAGGAATGGATTTATACCTTTCTCAAGTGTATTAACATGTAAGTGAATGTAATGAAATCGACTGGAATTAAAACTCAGGCTCTCCGAACCGCTAACAATTACTCCACCATACTCGAGATAACGAAACTCCGATTCGAACTCCGATATATATTGTAGACTTACATTGCTTCTGAGCCAATAATACATTCACATACATATATATTCGACAGTACACCATAAAATATAACACACACACGAATGCGCGCGTGTGTGTGCTAGATGTCCGTTGACTCACCTAGAGGATACATTTGCCCTGTGACGTGTTTTATTTTTCATCCTGTTGGGTGTCCGATTGGTTGTTTAGTCACTGATCAGTTGTTTAGTCATGATCGCCTTTTCTATTTGCAGAGGGTGTGAAAAAGTATGTGCCTCTTAAAAATGTCTCATGAAGGTTCACTAAAATATTGTGATAACATCGACTGCAAGAGGCGCTTAGCGTTGCCACACATGAACAAAAGAATTTAAAACCCTAGCAGGACTAAATTGCCACACCGCGCTGCCCATACCCGAGGAGAAACCAAACGATGACATTACTCGAAATTGAGTCGAAGACATCTGTGGAACTCTCTTCCCTTCTCCTGTTTCCCTGTGAGCTATAATCTCCAGCTATTCAAGTGTAATGTCAATCGACATCTCCAGTTGCCTTGATCTATCCACTACCCTCATCCTTTCTTCTATCACTCCTATCTGATCTTGCTCTAAACTTTCTGTAACCCCTTGCGACCTAGTGGCTTCCCGCCTGGCTTGGGGTGAAATGCTTATACACACACACACACACACACACACACATATATATATATATATATATATATATATATATATATATATATATATATATACAAAAAACAAGTTGTCTGTATGAAAAAAAAATTAATAAATAATTGTTGCTCAACTATCGGTATTGAGCCCTCATTTGAATTAATGCTGTGAACGTTAGAATTTATATATTATTTTCGTTCTTATTACATTTGGATATATATATATATATATATATATATATATATATATATATATATATATATATATACACACACATATATATATATATATATATATATATATATTAATCATTTCACCCCCAAGCAAGGCGGAATGCCACTAGTAGGTAGTGCGGGTTACAGGGAGTGAAAGTGAGCGAAAAGACTGAGTATAGGGAGGATTGAGGAAAGGACAAAATATGAATGCGATTCAAGAAGATTGAAAATGGCGTTTGACGTTGCATTTAAATGTTTGAAGATTGTAGTTATCAGAGAAGCAAGTAAATGGAAGTCCGAGAAACGAAACTGCTAGAGTAGAAGTGGTGGTTGCATTTAACTATTTCACCAGTAACGGATGGGACCTAAGTGTCAATCTAGTAGCGAGCTTAAATTCCCTGTAGTCTAGGCACCAGAAAAAAAAAAAACTCGTCAGAGCAGTTACTATGAAAATATTTGTAAAAAAAGACAGAGAGAAACCACGCCATGTCGGTGAGAAAGTGACTGAAGTCGAAATGCCAAGTCAGGCCGATTACATTACAGTTCGTTCTTTGGATTTTGTCAAGAACCTCGAGATGAATGGCAAGATCGCCGGACCAGATATGGCAGCAGTATTCAATACACAGACGAATGGCAGAGTTGTAAATGTGAAAGATAGTCTCTGACAGGAAAAAGTTTCTGCCACGACACAACTTACCTTGCAGTAGATGCAGCTATTGATTCAATGTAGTTGTTCCACTTCAAGTCAGTTGAAAACGTGAGACCAAGAAGGCGCAGTGTGTTGATCGGCATGACTCTAGCGTCAGCCATAATGATGGCAGACAGAAAAAGGTTCTTTATGGTGGTGAAATGAGAGCAGTTTTGTTTTGGAGGTGATCAATTAGGATTTTCTGGGATACATAACGAGGAAAGAGGGTCTAGAGAATCTGACACGCACAGGTCATACTGAAGACAAGAGAATTTGTAGCAAATAACAAATAAGCTACTTAAAAAGTTTGTGCGAATGAATGGCAGGACAGGGACAAAAAGTTATGGTAAAAAGTTCAAAAGTTACTTAGAAATGCAAAACAGTTGTGGGGAGTCATCATTGTCCACGTCCCGAAGATACATGACACATAAAAAAGAAAACATACTGGAACGAGGAAATATGGAGATGAAAGAAATATCTGAAGCGAATAACTTGTTGGCTCGACATCAAGAGACAACGAAAGGCTGAAAACAAGTCGGTCCAAAAAGGAATAGCAATGGCGATGTATTAAAATATTTAAGAGAAGATAGAGCAAAAAAAAAGACAAAAGAGAGGAAACATTAGAAACTAGTTTTTAATTCCTCAATTCTTTTATATATACAGGGGTTGGACAAAAAAATGGAAACACCTAGAAATTTCGAACTAATTTATTTTAATATGGTGGAGGACCGCCTTTGTCAGTAATTACAGCTTGAATTCTACAGGGTATGGACTCATACAAAGTTTAAATAGTTTCCAGAGGAATTTCTGTCCATTCCGCTGCCAAAAAAGTCTCAAGTTCTTTCACTGATGATGGTGGAGGATATCAACTCTTTACTCGTTTTTCTAAAATGCATCAATTTTTTTTTTTAATAATACCGAGATCTGAGGCCTGTGGTGGCCAAGTAAAATGGTCTACTTCACTAGAATGTTCTTCGTATCACTCAGACACAATTTTAGCTGTGTGAATTGATGCATTATCATCCTGAAAGATTGCATTTCCCTCCGGAAACAGTTCTGCGACCATAGGATGAATTTGATCTGATAAAATTTTTAAATAGTCTTGACTTTTGATCCGGAGATGAAGGGAAACCATTGGGCTGGGAGATTTACAAGATATAGCCCCCACCCAGATCATCACAGAGTCTCCTCCAAGTTAAACAGTTGGAAGAAGACAGTCTGGATCAAATATTACTTTAGGCTGTCTCTACAAGTATACTCGACCAGATGTCGGAAATAAGGTAAAGGATGACTCACCCGAGAACATAACATTCTTCCACTGTTCTAAGGAACAGTTTTGTAGCTTTCTGCTCCAATGTAAACGATTTGCAATATTGCCTTGTGAAAGGAGTGGTTTTCTGATTGCAGCCCTCCCGTGAAATCCGTCTTTGGGCAGCTCCCTCCAAACTGTTTTTCGAGAAAACTGGGTCTTCGAGATGGTCATTAAGCTCTGCTGTAATTTTCGGAGCTGTGTTCTTGTGATTCTTCCTAACAATCGGCGTAAGAATCCCTATCAGACAGTTTTCGCTTTCTTCCAGATTTTTGCTTCAGTAAGGAGGTCTTTCCTTTTTTCTCAAATGCTGTCATTACTTTCGAGACAGTACTCTTTACTACATCAAATAATTCAGTGGTTTTTGTTACACTAGCACCTTCCATACGAGCATCAACAATTTGACATCTTTTAAAGTATTATAGATCCGCCATTTTAATGAATTTTGATTAATTTCCTCTGATGATATCTGTAAAAAACAACAATTTTAGTAAAATAAGACAAAAAAAAAAAATTAATAATAAATCAAAAAACATAAAAATAACAAACGTTTGATGGCTTATTTCAAAATTAAGATACTAAGATTCTACGTTTTTCCAGTATTTTTTCCAACTCCTGTATATAAAAATAATTCATGTTTGCATAAGATTTAGATAAAAACATAGATGAACAAAAAAGATTGATAATGATAAGGGGGAGAATGAGAAGATACAGGCAAAGTGTGAAAGAAGAGCAGGCATTTGAAATGATGGATAGGTTTAGTTGTCAACACCGATAGAAATATCACGTGTTTGTTTAGTTAACACTGATGCTGCTGTAGACGTACTTCCACGTTGTCAGAAACTTACATTGCCTGTCGTATTGAAGGCACTGTGACGTGTCAGTCATTTGCGTTTTTGTTAAGAACTAATTAGCATTTAGTGCTGTTTGCCAACCAGCTTAGACATATAGCATTATATAATACGACTTGCTTTGTTACATATTTCTATTATATTCTGTGTGTTGGATGTTATTTAGCTTAAGAGTCAGAAATAACTTCGTTAGAAATTAAAAAAAAAGAGGAATAAAAATGTATTGAGCTGTTACGTGATATCTGTTCTCCTATATGGCAGTGAATGTGGGACGATCTCATCAAGGATGAGGAAGAGGCTTGAGGCAACAGAAATGTGCCACTATAGAAGATACCATGGAATGAACATGTGAGCAACGACTAGGATTTAGAGAAAATGGGAACAAAAAAGAGATCTTATACTTAAAATCAGGAAGAGACTTTTGAAATTTCTAGGGCACATAATGAGGGCTTGGAAAATTTGGTACTTACAGGACAGATTGAAGGAAAAAGGGACAGAGGAAAGCAACGTGTAACATACTTGACAAGCTTGAGAAAATCGATGGTGGAGAGGGTTTAAGAGAAGGAAAAGACAACATTTATTAAGAGCTATTTGCGGAGAATCATGAAGTCCTGAGAGGACACGGCACATAAAGAAGAAGTCCTGAAGAGTATCAGATTGAAACCAAAATGGCGTCCAGTGTCTTTATTTCCGTTAAACGGCAATTTACTATTAAAAAGAAACGATCCAGTACAACCAGGCAATGCAGCATTGAAAGTGTTAATTTGAATATTAAGTTGAGTTAGAAAGTAATTTCCATTTTAGTTTATCGGATTTATTCTTCAAAAATAAAAATAAAAATTAATAATTCCATTTTATTTAATGTATAATTAAATAAAATGGAATTATTAATTTTTATTTACCCCCAAAAACGGGAACTTTTTAACAATCCAATAAAACCAAGAGTGATGGAAGAAAATATTTTGTTCATAGCAATTGAAACCTTAAAACATGCCATTTAAGAAACAATGATGGAATTTTCATTTTTAAAAAATTACGTCCTGTAGTTGGCGTCCTCCTGTACGAATGCATTCTTGAAATCTGCTGTTGAGATTACTCATTGACTGCTGCAACATCTCAGCTGAGATACTGTAAATTTCATCTTGAAATGTTTACTTGCTCAAGCTCACTGTCTTGCAGTGTTGCTACTTGCTCGTGTCTGGCAATACGCACTTCAAAAATTCCCATTTTTTGGGGTCACCCTGTATAATCACCATTATTCGCAATGTCGTCATGCAACTTTTCAGGCAGCTCTCCGATACCTTTTCAGTAATATTCCGAGGGTTTTGATGAAAAAAAAACAAACATTTTTGACCACTCTTCAGTGTGATTTTCATTAGAGAAAGCCTTTTCTCATCAAAGCGTTTAGCAGTGATGAAAAAAGGTAACAATTGATTCAGTTGAATATGGCGTGTGGTGTTAGAACAGACCAATCGAGTCCTAAAATTTATTTCCTATGTTATTCTTAGTGTGTGCGGCGTTGCGTAGTCGTAGAGAAGAACAGCATTTTTTCCTTTACTCCACTGTGTACGCTACCACTACCGTCCAAAACTAAGCTCTGTCAGTGTACATCAAATATATTCTCAAATGTCATATACGATTAGAAGTAAAGATGATACATTCGTTATAACATCTAATTCCCCAAAAGAGAAATTATTACTCAATTTAATACTATATTGGCCAGAAAGTCCTGACTCACTTAGAAAGCGGAAAAATTTTTTTCAAGGAGTACTGCATTTCGACCTTGTTCCAAACGGTCGCGTGATCAACGCTAAACTGTATTTGCCAGCAGCTAGACCGCGTGTACGAGAAGTAAATAAGAAGTATCCTGCTTTGGCCAGTCGAGGTCGAGCTTTGTTTCAGCAAGATAATGCGAGGCTACACACTGACAGGTTGACGAAGTAGATGTTCAAACATATGCACGGTGTTGAGACTCTTCCACATCCACCATTCATTCGCGATGCTGCTCCGAGTGACTATAGCCTATTCTGCTAAATGGCATACTTCCTTCGCCATCAGCGATTCAACGCTTTTGCTGAAGTGAAGGAAGCTTGTTTACAGTTTTTTTATTCAAAGCCAACGGACGGGTATCTGGGACAGATTCGGATGCTGGTTGATCGCTGGAAGATCGTAGAGAATGATAGACTTTATTAAACTTAGAATATTGCTGCCGCATATGGCGAAGAGCTCCTGCTATCTATGTAGAACTCCTTGATAAAACACAAAGAAGAATCAGCAATATTATTGGTTCTGATCTGGCTTCTCGGCTTCAGTTATTTTCCTACCACCGTAATGTAACTTCCCTGTACTTTTCTATAAATACTTTCATTTTAATTGTTCGAGTGAACTCTTCGCTATGGTACCTAGATATTTTGAATTCAAGCACGACACTAGATTGGTGCCGAGGTTTCGTCAGTTTAGGGCTGAGATAGCTAGATGTAACCGTAAGTTCTATGCTGAAAGTTTCTTTTCTCGCACTTCTCACTTGTAGGATCGTTTCCGGTTCTGTTTTCCAGCCAACTTTGGTCTTCAAAAATTTAAATGAATGTTAATCGCTATCTACTGTCCTCTCGATTACACTTCTTTTGTTATAGCTCCTTGGTAGTGTTTCTGTTTTCTAATACATACCCGCCAAGTAACCCGTTGTGTCTTAGTGGCTTTACTTCCTTGAATCGCTTGATTTTGACTAAAAAAAGCAAAAAAAAGATGCTCTGGAACCGAGGACCCTATTCGAGCGAGAAGATTGGATCTGTTATTTGTAGTAAACATGAGAAAAAAGGACCTACTAGATCGTCTGATGCCACTGTTCCAGTGAACGGCAAATAAGACACAAACAAGCACAAGCTGTAAAAGTACCAGAACTTTACCCCGGAGCGTGAAAGCTATGGAGCTTGATATCTCTAGTTATCACGGGGGTTAAATATACCACCAAACCCCTACATCAAGAAAATTGGAATAAAGCCTAGTATCACATCGCTTGAGAAGACTGCGTTGCTTAGAAACTTCGAATGTTCTGCGAAAGTGGCTGAGGTCGTATTTGATGGAGAACATCCATAGGGCAAGATCTCTGGTTGAAATCAGTACTATAAAAGATAATAATAATAATAATAATAATAATGCACTTTTCAAGAAACAGCTTAATATACCTGTAAACCTACCAGCAAAAAGAAAAGCGAATGCCTTCTATGCCAAACGAATAAAACAGAAGGCAAAACAATTTGGCCAAATGAAATTCAAAAATCAAAAATCAAAAAAAAAAAGAAAAGAAAAAAAGAAAGAAAATGGGAGGACAATGTGTTGCATGGCAAATACATAAAAAGAACGAAGGAAGCAGATGCGGACCAACAAAAAAAAAACATATCAGTGGCTGAGAAGCACTGGGTTGAAAGCTGAGAGAGAAGGCCTAATTATTGCAGTTCAGGACCAAAGCCTCGCAAACAGATCCTGTTGCTGTCACACGATCAAGGATGGAACTAACCCGAAATGCAGGATCTGCGGAAAATATGATGAAACTGTCGACCATAATATCCCAGGATGCCTGGAATTGGCTAAAAATGAATATACCCACAGATATAACAAGGTAGCAACATATGTACACTGGACGATATACAAGAAGCACAAAATCGAAACCACTGAGAGATAATATGAACAACCAGACACAGTTACCGAAAATAACGATGTAACTATCATCTGGGACATTCCAATTCAAACTAACAGGGAAATAAAAACCAACAGATCTGGTATTATCATAAAAGACGGGAAATTCAGTTAAGTGTATGCTTATTAACATAACAGTACTATCTGAGAGAAACAACGCCATGAAAATGATCGAGAAATTGTCCAAATACAAGTACCAGTTGACCGAGACTTATAGAATGAGAGGAATAAAGACTGAGACTGTACCAAAAGTAATCGGAGCTCTGGGTCTTGTGAGAAAAGAAATAAACAATTTTACTAACAGTGTCTCAGGTAGCATCAACATACAAGTTGCCCAAAAGATCGCCCTACTAGGAACATCCCATATACTAAGAAAAGTGCTATCAAATGACAATTCTCCTATAGGGCCTAAGGACCATAGTTTGGACCTGGCTCTACAGGACACAAAGCAGGAAACATAACATATAATAATAATAATAATAATAATAATAATAATAATAATAATAATACTTTTGCCAATTTTTCTATCTTCCTCATATTTTTATAATTAATTTTTTCTCTGTTGCTCTTTTCATCTTGCCTCTCTTCTCGTTCTTTTTTACTTTTAAAATTATTATCATTATTATTATTATCATTATTATTACTGTTGTTTGTTGTTGTAATAGAAATAGTAGTAGCAGTTGTAGTCGCAGGATTAATTGTCTTTCCTTGCATGACTACGTTTTTCATTTATTGGCAGTCACACTTTTTCATTAATTTTGATGTACTTGTCAGATTTTCCCAGATGAGTGAGGAAAAAAGTTAAGGCTAAAAAATATCTCGTGAATAATACAGGCAAAAAATATATTTAAAAAAAATACCAAAAAAATACGGAACCCAACAGAGTCACCGTCAAGTTTTGCTTGAATGGACGTCCGGAGAAGAGGGCGGCCGAGAAAGCTATCGACGTAATATCAGTTGTGATACTCGTGGCCGAAAATGAATTAAACGTTGAATTGGATTCGTTATGTCTTATTGTCGCCTGCTGTCTTCTCTTCCTGTCCCGTTCTCTCTTACAAAGTCGTTGTCTCTTTCGCTTTCTCATCCACGGTCCCCTCTAAAAATGATTCACCACTATTTTCTCCTTCTCTTTTACTTTCTCCCATTTTCTGAATTGCTCACCCACACTCTTCTTTCTGTCATTTTCTCGCTCAGAATTTTCTCTCACCCTTTCTCTCTTTCTCTCTCATACTCTCCCTTTATTTCTATTTTTCTCAATTTCATACACACCGTAATTTCTCCCTTTCTCTTTTATTTTATCATCTTCTTTCTCCCTACTCACTCTCTTTCTTCCCATTTTAGCTTCTGATCTACTGTCACAGCTCTCAATCTCTTCCTCTCTCTCGTAATTTATTTTAGACCGTTCTTTCTTTCTTTCTTTCTTTCTTTCTTTCTTTCTTTTTTTCTTTCTTTCTCGCGTATTGGTTCCTTTTTTTTCTCTTTCAATTTCTGGCCTACTGTGTTTGTTCTTTCTTTCTCTTTACCATTTTTTTTTACAAAGGCATTCCTTTCTTTGTCTCAATTTTTCCACTGATGTCTACTTTCCTTATCAATTTTCCCACCCTTTAGATCAAATTATTCCCACTATTTTCTCCTCACTCCTTTGCTTTTCTCTCTCGTTCGTTTCGATTTATTACCTACGATTTTGTCTCTTTCTTACTTTTTTATCTTCTTAATTGTCACCCATTGATTCTTTCACTTCATCTATCTCAGTTTATCGATCAAAGTGTTTCTTTCTCACTGTCTATTCGCACTGTCTTTTTCTCCCAATTTTTCTTCCAATATCTTACTCTCTTTGTCACTATTTTTTACCCAGTCTTTTCTTCTAATTCATCAGCCATTGTCTATTCACCACCATTTTTTTCTTCAATTTCTTATCTACTCTTTTCTCTCTTTCTTTCTTTCTTTCTCTCTCTCTGTCTCTTTCACTCTCAATTTCTCGCCCGCTGTCTTTTTCCTTACTTAAGGGTTTGTATCTCTCTAACTGTTTCTCTTTCTCTTTACAACCCATTGACTTCTTTCTGTCTCTTTCAGCTTGCTGACTAGTTTTTTCTTCGTCGACTTCCTCTTTTCTGATCCCTCTTTCGATTTCTCACCCACGCCTCTCTCTCACTCTCTCAAATTCTCACGCGTTTCTCAAATTCTTATGTTTTTCTCAAAATCTCAAGTTTTTTCCCCAAATTCTCACGTTTTCCCCCCAAATTCTGATGCTTTTCTCAAATTCTCACGTTTCCTTCATCTATTTCTCCATTTATTAGCTAATGTCTTTCTTTTTCTCCCTAAATTTCAAATCTGTTGTTTCCGCTCTTTCTATCTAAATCTGTCATTCATTGTCTCTCACTTTTTCGCCCAGTATACTCAATATCAATTTATCACTTTCTTTTCTCCCTGCCTCTCTCTCTATCACTCTCTGTCTCTCTCTCTCTCACAGAAACACTCACAATTATTCACCTGCTATATTTCTCTCTTTTCCTTCAATTTCTCACCTCTCTCTTATCTCTTGTTCTTAACTTACCCACCACTATATTTTCACTCTCGACCATTCTTTTGTTTTTCTATATCTCTCCTTTTTGAAGATTCAATCTCTCTTTCTCCCTTACTCTCAATTTACCACCCCTGTCTTCTCTTTCTCTTTATATCTCTCAATTTACCATCCACCATATTTTCTTAGTGTCAGATTATCTCTGTCTTTTCTCACTCTCTCTCTCTCGCAATTTCTCACTCCTATTTTCTCTTTCTCTTTATATCTCTCAATTTACCATCCACCATATTTTCTTAGTGTCAGATTATCTCTGTCTTTTCTCACTCTCTCTCTCTCGCAATTTCTCACTCCTATTTTCTCTTTCTCTTTATATCTCTCAATTTACCATCCAACATATTTTCTTAGTATCAGATTATCCCTGTCTTTTCTCTCTCTCTCGCAATTTCTCACCCCTATTTTCACTTTCTCTTTATATCTCACAATTTAACATCCACCATATTTTCTTAGTATCAGATTATCCCTGTCTTTTCTCTCTCTCTCGCAATTTCTCACCCCTATTTTCACTTTCTCTTTATATCTCTCAATTTACCATCCACCATATTTTCTTAGTATCAGATTATCCCTGTCTTTTCTCTCTCTCTCGCAATTTCTCACCCCTATTTTCACTTTCTCTTTATATCTCTCAATTTACCATCCAACATATTTTCTTAGTATCAGATTATCCCTGTCTTTTCTCTCTCTCTCTCTCTCGCAATTTCTCACCCCTATTTTCTCTTTCTCTTTATATCTCTCAATTTACCATCCACCATATTTTCTTAGTATCAGATTATCCCTGTCTTTTCTCTCTCTCTCTCGCAATTTCTCACCCCCTATTTTCTCTTTCTCTTTATATCTCACAATTTAACATCCACCATATTTTCTTAGTATCAGATTATCCCTGTCTTTCTCTCTCTCTCGCAATTTCTCACCCCTATTTTCACTTTCTCTTTATATCTCTCAATTTACCATCCAACATATTTTCTTAGTATCAGATTATCCCTGTCTTTTTCTCTCTCTCTCTCGCAATTTCTCACCCCTATTTTCTCTTTCTCTTTATATCTCACAATTTAACATCCACCATATTTTCTTAGTATCAGATTATCCCTGTCTTTTTCTCTCTCTCTCGCAATTTCTCACCCCTATTTTCACTTTCTCTTTATATCTCTCAATTTACCATCCAACATATTTTCTTAGTATCAGATTATCCCTGTCTTTTCTCTCTCTCTCTCTCGCAATTTCTCACCCCTATTTTCTCTTTCTCTTTATATCTCACAATTTAACATCCACCATATTTTCTTAGTATCAGATTATCCCTGTCTTTTCTCTCTCTCTCGCAATTTCTCACCCCTATTTTCACTTTCTCTTTATATCTCTCAATTTACCATCCAACATATTTTCTTAGTATCAGATTATCCCTGTCTTTTCTCTCTCTCTCTCTCGCAATTTCTCACCCCTATTTTCTCTTTCTCTTTATATCTCACAATTTAACATCCACCATATTTTCTTAGTATCAGATTATCCCTGTCTTTTTCTCTCTCTCGCAATTTCTCACCCCTATTTTCACTTTCTCTTTATATCTCTCAATTTACCATCCAACATATTTTCTTAGTATCAGATTATCCCTGTCTTTTTTCTCTCTCTCTCTCGCAATTTCTCACCCCTATTTTCTCTTTCTCTTTATATCTCACAATTTACCATCCACCATATTTTCTTAGTATCAGATTATCCCTGTCTTTTCTCTCTCTCTCGCAATTTCTCACCCCTATTTTCACTTTCTCTTTATATCTCTCAATTTACCATCCACCATATTTTCTTAGTATCAGATTATCCCTGTCTTTTCTCTCTCTCTCGCAATTTCTCACCCCTATTTTCACTTTCTCTTTATATCTCTCAATTTACCATCAACATATTTTCTTAGTATCAGATTATCCCTGTCTTTTTCTCTCTCTCTCTCTCGCAATTTCTCACCCCTATTTTCTCTTTCTCTTTATATCTCACAATTTAACATCCACCATATTTTCTTAGTATCAGATTATCCCTGTCTTTTTCTCTCTCTCGCAATTTCTCACCCCTATTTTCACTTTCTCTTTATATCTCTCAATTTACCATCCAACATATTTTCTTAGTATCAGATTATCCCTGTCTTTTCTCTCTCTCTCTCTCAATTTCTCACCCCTATTTTCTCTTTCTCTTTATATCTCACAATTTAACATCCACCATATTTTCTTAGTATCAGATTATCCCTGTCTTTTCTCTCTCTCTCGAAATTTCTCACCCCTATTTTCACTTTCTCTTTATATCTCTCAATTTACCATCCAACATATTTTCTTAGTATCAGATTATCCCTGTCTTTTCTCTCTCTCTCTCTCGCAATTTCTCACCCCTATTTTCTCTTTCTCTTTATATCTCACAATTTAACATCCACCATATTTTCTTAGTATCAGATTATCTCTGTATTTTCTCTCTCTCTCTCTCTCGCAATTTTTTACCCCTGTTTTTACTTTCTCTTTATATCTCTCAATTTACCATCCACCATATTTTCTTAGTGTTAGATTATCCCTGTTTTTTCTCTCACTCCCTCCCTCCCTCTCGCATTCTCTCATAAAATTCTTTATCTGCTATATTTTGCCCCTGTATCTATTAATTTCTAAAGTCATCATCTCTTAATTCATTAACCACCCCCTTGCTCAGATTCTCACTCTCTATCTGTTAATTTCTTTCTCTTTCTCTCTCAATTTATCACTCGTTCCATTTTTAACTCTCTTGCCCACTTTTTCTCTCTCTCCCTATTTATTATGAAATTTTAATATTTCTCTCTCTCTATATTTTTCTTCATCTCTCACACTCTGTTGCATTTGACATGAACGATAACGTGTTCACCAATTTCTTGCGCCTTTCTTTAAATGTCGAAATGCATTTATTATTGTTGTTATTGGGTTTTTTTTTCTACATATCTGTTTGCTCCACGTTCCTTATTTTAGATATTATTATTATTATTATTATTATTATTATTAACACCCTTCTCGCCAACCCCTTTTAATTTTTTTTTCTCTTGTAGCTGTCATTGTTGTTACGATGCCAATTAGAGTTCTTGACGACACGAAGAATGACAGAAAGTAAAATGACATCATCATTGAAAATTCTTTTCTTTTTCCTTTACTCATTTTGAATTTTTCTAATTTCTGGAATATTTTTTCTATTTTCCTGTCCCGTCCCAACATTTCCCCGGCAACCAATTCGGCGACTTTTATCGACTTTTTCTTCTTTTCTATTCGACCCCACCCTACTACTTTTTAGTTTTCTTCTTCTAACAGTGCAACAGTCTACTTTTGTCATTCATCCTTATTCTTTTCAATCATACATATTTATTTTTATCATGTTTTCCTTTTTGCTCTGCTTCTTTCTTTCGTTCTTTCTTTCTTTCTTTCTTTCTTTCTTTCTTTCTTTCTTTCTTTCTTTCTTTCTTTCTGTTCATTATTTACTCTACGTGTCGATGTTCCCATTGTTTCTTTCTTTCTTTCTTTCTTTCTTTCTTTCTTTCTTTCTTTCTTTCCTTCTTTCTTTTCAGTTTTTCTTTCCCACCACCATTCCGCGTTTGTTTGTTTGTTTCTTTTTTGCCATATTACTCCCATTCATTTTCTTTCTTTCTTTCTTTCTTTCTTTCTTTCTTTCTTTCTTTCTTTCTTTCTTTCTTTCTTTCTTTCTTTCTTTCTTTCTATTTCTTCTTACTTTTTCTTCTCCCCTCCATTCCCCGTTTCTTTGTTTTTTTCTTTTTTGGTTGTCTGTTCCTTTCTATCTTTTTTGCTATATCACTCTCTTCCACTTTCTTTCTTTCTTTCTTTCTTTCTTTCTTTCTTTCTTTCTTTCTTTCTTTCTTTCTTTCTCCCATACGCTTTCCTTCTTTCTTTCTTTCCTCCGATTTTTTCTTTCTTTCTTTCTTTCTTTCTAAAAGAAAGCAAATAGTTTAATTGTTATCTTTTCTTACCCTTTTAACGATACTTAACATTTTCTTATCATTTCTTCTATTTGCTTTTCTCTCTTTTCGAATTTCTCACACGCTTTTTTTCCCTTTCTCGTTTTCTCACCCACTTTATTTTTTCTGTCTTTGATTTCCTCAACTGCTCTATTTTTTTTCTCTCTCTCAATTTCTTCCCCGCTTTTGCTTTGTCTCTCATTTTATCACCCTTTATTTTTCTCACCTAATTTTTCACTCACTATGCATCATAGTTTATGTTTGGCACATGCGTACGTCATCCAGCAAAGATTGAAATACCGGCAATAATCATGTTCTTTAAACTCGCTAAACTTTACTCCAAGACGAGACATTCTTCATCTTTTGTTATTATTAATATTAATATTCAAACTGATCCACAAATTCAGACCAGAAGTCCAGATCTCGTATTAGTAAACTACAAGAAAAGAAGGCTTCAGCGTATAGATTACACTGTCATTATAGATCGCAGAAAAGTCCGAAGGGAAATGAAAGCACAGATAAAACAACTGATGAAAGTGGGAAATGAGTGGATTACAGTTGTACCAATTGTTATCGGAGCACTAGAAGTAGCCTTGAATCGCCTACAGCTGATTTAGACAAACCTCGGACCCAGCAGTGGCTACGTAGTGCAGGGTTCTTGCTGCACAGGAACAGTGCTTGTTAACTAGAAAATATCAAACGCACATACTAAAACATTGTGTTAACCCAAAATACAGATTCTCGTATCAGGTTTCAAAGTATTGGCACCCACTAAATATAAAACCCGACATGACAGAGTTGGCCAATATCTGCACTGGAAAATATGCAACTTCTACAAGAAAGTAAACTGAAAGAAAATGGTATGAACACCACCCAGACCCAGTTACGGAGACAGGACTTGTTACAATTTTATAGGATTACACAATACACACAGACAGAACAATCAAAGTTAACCACCCCAGACATTGTTATTAGCGACTGCAAACCAAAAAATTGCCTCTTTATTGATATGACAGTCCCTGCAGACTGCAATGTATCTTTGAAGATCCTCAAAAAGCTATCAAAATACAAGGTCCTTGAAATCGAAATCTCCACAATGTGGCACATGGGAACATCAACAATCCCGTTGTAGTTGGAGCCTTCGGACTGGTTGGAAAAGATTCCAATAGGCTCATTGAAGGGATTCCTGGTTGCCCATGCCTTAAAGAAATACAAAAAAAAGTTATCATGAGTACATCCCAGAACTGACGAAGGGCTTCATCTATGTAAAATATGTGTACTTTTTTTAATTGCTGAATGAAAAATGTCATGATGCCATTCCTGACCTTAGGCCTCTGGTTGGGATCCGGAAATAAATGAGTACACACCAGAAATCAAAGGAAATAATAATAATAATAATAATAATAAAAATAATAATAATAATAATAATAATAATTGCAGTAGACTAATTGAAGGGATTTCTGGAAGTCCATGCCTCAAGAAGATACACAAAATTGTTCTGATAAGTACAGCCCACACTTTACGAAGGGCTTTATCTATGTAATTTTTTTTTTTTTTTTGTCAGTGTAAAGTGTCATGATGCCATTTCTAACCTTAGGTCCCTGGGCGGGACCCGGAAAGAAATGTGTAAACGCCAGAAATCAAAGAAAATAATAATAATAATAATAATAATAATAATAATAATAATAATAATAAACTATCAAAACAACAGGATCTTGAAGTTGAAATCTCAAAAATGACATCAATAATTCAGTTGTAGTTGGAATCCTTGGATTGTCTGCGAAATGTTCCGATAGACTCATTGAAGGGATTCTTGGTAGTCCATGCCTTAAAGATATACAGAAAATTGTAATTACAAGTACATCACTTATACATGTGAGTGATCTTAGTTTCAATTTTTTTTTTTTTTTTTTTTTTTACAAAAAGATCAGTGGAAAATGTCATGAAGGCATTTATGACCTTAGGTCTCTTGTTAGGACCCAGAAGGAAATGTATATTCAACAGAAACCAAAGGAAATAATAATAATAATAATAATAATTATTATTATTATTACTATTATTATTATTATTATTGATGTTGTTGTTGTTAATATTATTATTATTATTATTATCCTTCACCGAAGAAAGAATTGACAATGGATTGAAACTGCGAAGATCTTCACTCAAAACATTGAAATGAATTTCGTTACAGACAAATACGCATAATACAAAAAGAACGAGTAGAAGGAATTGAACTATTCAAACAAGAAGTCATTGAAGTAATGGAAGTAAAATGAGATGAATTAAATATAAGAAAATATCAGATACCGGAAATAATCGAGTATAGTACGAGATTTTAGTTGTTAAGAAAGGGTCGCACTTTGCACAGGTTTATTTTTCTGGGTTGGCTGTTAACATACATACATTTTCAGTGACCGTAGCCTGCTTTGCAGGCCTACATTATCGGTACCTTTTGGCTAATCTTAACGGTACATATAATCTCCTGTACCCTGCCTTCCATAGTCTAGCAGATTTTCATTCACCATGTGTGAAAAATCTACAAATACCGCATAACATCTATACAACCTCAGTTTCTAGCAAAATAGAATAAAACACACGCAAAAAAGAAAACTTGTGTATAGATTACTTTTTACTTAGAATGACTTGAATTATCATAACCCGAAATCTATACCTCAATTCGTAGGATAGCCTTATGTACCGATAATCCTGACAAAAACTTTATCACTGGAAAGCCAGTATCTCAATACATTGCATTCTGCAGGGACTGCCATATCAATAAACAGGGAAACGAAGATGAACACAAATATGAGATAGGAACAAATGTATTAATTCTTCCTTTATATAGAGTATTTTTTGATTTCAAGTCGCACACATAGTAGATGACGTTTTGCTCTTCATGTAGCGACGGAAGGGAAGAAACTTAGGCTACGTAGGAAGCAAGCCCAGGGTAAAGGAGCTACCGTAGTCAAGCATGAACGTAAACAAATGTACAGTATCTAAATCTTCAGTACAGTAAGTGAATTTTCTCGCCATTTTCAGATACCTTTGTAACAAAAAGAATGAAGATCATTTATTTGCTATATGTCCAGAATGATGCTTAGTATTGCTATATTTGACTACGGTAGGCCTACTAGTATTGCTCAGAAGTTGGGGTCGCATTATACACCTGCTATATGAAAAAATCAGGATTTTCACCAGAAATTTCAGGAGTCATACTAAACATGAAATAAACTTATACTCGAGTATATACGGTAAGAATAATTTTGAAAAAAAAAATGGTTTTGGAAATCTGAATGAATAATAATAATAGTAATAATAATAATAATAATAATTTTAGCAAGAATAAAACAAGTAGGATAAGAATATAAAAGAAGAAAAATTCTATACGATTATGAAATTCAAAAGAGATCCTCCTGTCCAAGCGAGAAGGCTAGATATCATCATCATCATCATCATCATCATCATCATCATCATCATCATCAAGAAGAAAGAAAGAAAGAAAGAAAGAAAGAAAGAAAGAAAGAAAGAAAGAAAAAAAAAGAAAAAAGAAAAGAAAAGAAACAGAGGGAGGGAAAAGTAAGAAAGCTGAAAGAAAGAAAGAAAGAAAGAAAGAAAGAAAGAAAGAAAGAAAGAAAAAAGAAAGAAAGAAAAAGAAAGAAAAGAAACAGAGGGGAGGAAAAAAAAAAGTGAAAAAAGAAAGAAAGAAAGAAAGAAAGAAAGAAAGAAAGAAAAGAAAGAAAGAAACAGAGGGGAGGAAAAAAGTAAGAAGCTGAAAGAAAGAAAGAAAGAAAGAAAGAAAGAAAGAAAGAAAGAGAAAAAGAAAGAAAGAAAGAAAGAAAGAAAGAAAGAAAGAAAAGAAAGAAAGAAAGAAAGAAAGAAAGAAAGAAAGAAAGAAAAAAGAAAGAAAAAAAGAAAGAAAGAAACAGAGGGGAAAAAAAAAGAAGCTGAAAGAAAGAAAGAAAGAAAGAAAGAAAGAGAAAAGAAAGAAAGAAAGAAAGAAAGAAAGAAAAAAAAAGAAAGAAAAGAAAGAAAAAAACAGAGGAGGAAAAAAAAAGAAGCTGAAAGAAAGAAAGAAAGAAAGAAAGAAAGAAAGAAAGAAAGAAAGAAAAAAGAAAGAAAGAAAAAGAAAGAAAGAAACAGAGGGGAGGAAAAAAGTAAGAAGCTGAAAGAAAGAAAGAAAGAAAGAAAGAAAGAAAAAAGAAAGAAAGAAAGAAAGAAAGAAAGAGAAAAGAAAGAAAGAAAGAAAGAAAGAAAGAAAGAAAGAAAGAAAGAAAGAAAGAAAAAGAAAGAAAGAAACAGAGGGGAGGAAAAAAGTAAGAAGCTGAAAGAAAGAAAGAAAGAAAGAAAGAAAGAAAGAGAAAAAGAAAGAAAGAAAGAAAGAAAGAAAGAAAGAAAGAAAAAGAAAGAAAGAAAAAGAAAGAAAGAAACAGAGGGGAGGAAAAAAGTAAGAAGTTGAAAGAAAGAAAGAAAGAAAGAAAGAAAGAAAGAAAGAAAGAAAGAAAGAAACTGGGGAGCGGAGAAACAGAAAAGTAAGAAGAATTGCAAAGAAAAAGGATAGAAGCTGTGGGGAGAAAGAGAAAGAAAGAAACGGAGGAGAGGGGAGGAAAAGAAAAAGGAAGAAATTGGATGGAAGAAAGAAAAAACAAATAAAGAAAGAAAGAAACGGGGGAAGTTAGCAAAAGAAAAGATAAAACGAAATGAAAAGAAAGAACGATAGAAAAAGAGGGGAGGAAAAATAAATAAATAAATAAAGAGGATCGGTGAATGGTATTGTGCTAGCAGAATACACAATGTGAATAAAAGGTAAGAATATATAGGTCACCCCCCCCCCAAAAAAAAATGAAAAAATCCTCACAGAATGTAAAACGAGAGACTGCATCCATCACTATCTGAATGCCTGGAATCATCACGAAGATGCTTGTAAAAACTTCATCGTTGCTCCCATGTTCGGTCTAAGGTGTTAACATCATTCTTTAGAACCAGATCAATGTTGCTTCATGTCTCTTCTTCATCTTTGAAGAGATTGTCCAGAATTTACTGCCATTTAGGAGGACTGTTTACTTCGTTTGTAAATGTTTTTTTCCTGATTCTTAATACTTTTCTTATCTTTTGGAAGGCATCTTTTTGCTATTCCAATGCGCTTTCGAATTTCAGTGTCGTAGTTTCCGTTCTCTGTTAAAATACTTCCCAGATATTTAAATTGTTGTAGGCTTTCTTTAAAAGACATCCAAGAGGAAAATAAAATAAAATGGACAAAAGAATACATGAAGACTGATTTTGAACCATTCATCTCACCGAGGAATTCTTACTAGTCTCGATAGTTCAAAGCGATTGAGCGAAGGCGGTTTCGCTTTAAACCAGTAAAAATACTAAAGACAGTGATGAATTACTAAGGAGACTTCCTGTCATTTAATGTTTAGTTAATGTCAGTAGATTGAGGCTGGTGGGAAAATTCAAGGAACACAAATTAGACAGCTGTCTTATATAATTAGACAAATTATACCGGATTTTGAAAAGAAAATGGATCACTTAATCGAGGTCCTAAAATGAAATCTTGTAATTGGAAACACGATTTGTCAGTTATTGTATGTAACTGTTCCAGCAGAATAAACAGTAAAATAAATAAATTATGAAAATATCTGGCCCCTGTCAGACGGCTAAATAAAGATTTCAGCAAAATAAATATCAAAGTGGTGCCTATTCTTATTGGAGCACTGGGAACGATTTTAAAGAGTTATATGAATCGTTTGAAATCCGAGAGAAAATGTGAAACCATAATGACGACAACAACTTAAAGGTTATATCAGATTAAAAAAAAAAAAAACGGTTCTCGTACGATCACTGAAGTTAAGCAACCTCGATCCCGGTCAGTACCTAGATGGGTAACCGCTTGAGAATACCAGGTCCAGTGAGCTTGGATGTGTGAGAGGTGTAACGAATAAAGGCTCGGAATTGAAAATCTGTGAAACTAGATCTAATTGCAGTCGGGTTCGTTATATTCGCTTACACTGGAAAAGGTATGAATTTAAATCTTCTCCAACTCCACAGCTATGGGTTAATTGTACAACTTGTATCAGTAAAGCATTATTATATCCCTCCAAATTCTCACAATCTAACAAATATTTTATGGCTTTAAATAACCTGAAAAAGGTTGCTAATCCATAAAAAACAAATCAATCCAGACAACGGCATCAATGGCGATACAGAGAAGAGTGTGGAAGTACTAAGCGAATTTCGGTGAAGTATTGGATAACGGCTTGGATTGAGGAATCGGAGAGCCGAGTTCGAATTTCAGTCGAATCCATTATATTCACTAACGTGCTAATACCCTTGGGAAAGGTATGGATCCTCTACTTCTCCCCCCAGCTATGGGTAAATAGTAGGACAGATCGGGTTATATAGCCTTGGATGGAAATTGGCAATGGCAACCTACTGCGGGAAAAATCTGCCTCGTCAGTCATGTACCGAAAGATACATGATCGCCTAAGCGTGTATCACGCATGGCACATAATTGACTGACCTTCGAACGCACATAAAGTCACTGGTAGTGAACGATATGGGAGAGGCAGCCGACGAGGTGGAATCGTGAATCTATGGCTGTTTGAACTTAGGGCTGTGTGAATTTGTCACAGTTTGCTACAGATTTCCTTTTCAAAATGAGGCCTAGCCACAAATGCTTTGCATCTTAATTTCTTGTGCTTTTCAGCACGTCCTCCCTCCCACAGCATCTAGAAATGTCCTATCTTGACAAAGACAAATGTGTCATAACTTTCATGATTGATACAGGATACAAGTCGTCGAGTTAAAATCATTATACTCGTAACAGACCTGTATCGGCGTTGTTCATAATTCTTCACATTTCGGTGGTATCTACCGACCATTTGTCAATCTCAAGGTTTGTTTTCCCGTCTCCAACATGTGAGGTTATTTAAAAATCTATTTATTCGTTTAATCAACCATACAAGCGATTTCAAAACTTAAAGCTCGTGACATGGCTATTTATTTCCAGACTTCGAAATTGAGGAGATTCATGCAAATGGCTACTGTTTGTATACATCTGCGCATAACGAAGCTTCTTTCATCCTAACTGCGCAGGTACATGCTGCCATCATTAAGCAAATAAACCTTCGCATTCTAATGAATATTTTAAAAATCCACATTACATGGCTACTAATGTAAGACGTGGTGTAGAGGAGATTTGCCATCACTTAATATTGAATGAAAGCTAATGTACCGTGAAGGTTCAACGAGTCCCAATAATAACCATAATAGCCCGAGATATGATTGTTAGTTTCCTGGTTTTAACCATTTGGACATGCCTTCTAAAGGTTAATGCTCTGTGTATATCTGTACATAGGCGGGAGTAGTGGGGAAGATTCATAGCCGGGTGTCGAGAGTTTTTGCTTTTGTAAGTTTTAAGGATGTAGCGACCAAGAAGTTACATTTAGACACTTGGGAGCACCATCAGTCGGAAAACGTTTTAGCGAGCTGAGATATCCGTCCTGACGTTATTTTTTGCTGGGATATATCTTCAAGATTATGCGCCGTTTTTATCAAAAACTATCAGCACTTCTGACTGTGGTTCAGTTGCCTGGTATACGCTGATCAAAATGGATGTAATGCTGATGTATATACTAGGTTTGATTTGGGCACCTCGACGTGGTGTAATTGTTAGGAAGCTTGTCTTACTAGATCAATTACGACTGAGTAGTGAGTTCGATCCTCACTGGGTGCCCCATACCTTCGGCCTTGCGCCACATCTAAGCCGGGCTTAGAAAATCGCTATACTAGGTTTGATTTGCTTTATTCTGTTTTAAGTCATATCGACATTATCCATGCTATTTAATGCAGAATTCTGTCGTTTTGATAAACAATAGAACAAATTTAATTTACAGGAGTGGCTAAAAAAATATAGGTTTGGTTTGCACGATAACCAAAAAGGTATTGCCTAGGTTTGGTTTGCATGAGCATCTAAAACGAAATATAGGTTTGGTTTGCATGGGAACTAAAAAGGTAGGCAAAGGTTTGGTTTGCATGAGCATCTAAAAAGAAATATAGGTTTGGTTTGCATGGGAACCAAAAAGGTAGGCAAAGGTTTGGTTTGCATGAGCATCTAAAAAGAAATATAGGTTTGGTTTGCACGGGAACCAAAAAGGTAGGCAAAGGTTTGGTTTGCATGAGCATCTAAAAAGAAATATAGGTTTGGTTTGCACGGGAACCAAAAAAGGTAGGCAAATGTTTGGTTTGCATGAGCATCTAAAAAAGAAATATAGGTTTGGTTTGCATGGGGAACCAAAAAGGTAGGCAAAGGTTTGGTTTGCATGAGCATCTAAAAAGAAATATAAGTTTGGTTTGCACGGGGAACCAAAAGGTAGGCAAAAGGTTTGGTTTGCATGAGCATCTAAAAGAAATATAGGTTTGGTTTTGCACGGGAACCAAAAAGGTAGGCACAGGTTTGGTTTGCATGAGCATCTAAAAGAAATATAGGTTTGGTTTGCATGGGAACCAAAAGGTAGGCAAAGGTTTGGTTTGCATGAGCATCTAAAAAGAAATATAGGTTTGGTTTGCAGGGGAACCAAAAAGGTAGGCAAAGGTTTGGTTTGCATGAGCATCTAAAAAGAAATATAGGTTTGGTTTGCACGGGAACCAAAAAGGTAGGCACAGGTTTGGTTTGCATGAGCATCTAAAAAGAAATATAGGTTTGGTTTGCACGGGAACCAAAAAGGTAGGCACAGGTTTGGTTTGCATGAGCATCTAAAAAAGAAATATAGGTTTGGTTTGCATGGGAACCAAAAAGGTAGGCAAAGGTTTGGTTTGTATGAGCATCTAAAAGGAAATATAGGTTTGGTTTGCACGTGAACCAAAAGGATTGACAAAGGTTTGGTTTGCATGAGTAAAAAATGTAGATTTGGTTTGGACATGAGGAAAAGTATTGGCAGTTTTGCTTTGCACAGGAGTTAAAAAAATAAAGATAGGTTTGGTTTGTTAGATAGTAAAAACCCATCCCGTTTGCACGAAAGCTAAAATGATGGAAATTTGTGGAAGAGTCAAGAAGGCAAATCGATTTCATTTGGACATACTCCAAAAAGTTAGAGATGAGGTTTATTTGTAAAAGAGTCAAAAAGGAATTCCGATTTCGCTTGCACGGGGGGCTAAAAAGGTAGATATAGGTTTGTTTTGTAAAAGAGTAAAAACAGGCAGGCCGATTTGGCTTGCACAAAAGCTAATAAAATAGAGATGGGTTTGGTTTGCACGGGAATTAAAAAAAAAAGTAGATATTGGTAGAATAAATAAGTGGTCACTTTTTTGGAGGTTGTAATGTGCAGTAGTAATGACATGAAGTGAAACGATTATATTGAATCAATTGCTAGATCTAGAGCTAGGAAAGTTGGTTCACTGTGTCGTCGTAGACAAATTTCCTCGTCAGAAACTATCTTTATAAGTCTATCATTCGTCCATACATTGGAGATTGCTGTCACATCGGGTCTGGTGCTCATGCTATATACGGAAAGATTCTTGAAAATATCCAAAGAAGAATTTTCAATCATGTCGCTCCTGATTTGGTATCTCAGTTTCATTCACTTTCGCACCGCCCTAACGTAGCGTCCCTGTGCCTTTTCTATATAAAAAAAAAACTTCTCGGTAATCGTTCTGATGAACTTTGCTCTTTGGGACCACGAATTAATGAATTTAAGCGCGGTACTAGATTGGCAGCTAGGTCTCATCATTTTGCATTTGAAATTGCTAAGTTCTATGCTAACAGATTTTTTTCTCTCATTCATCTGACTTGTGGAACTCACTTCTGGCTTCTTGACTTCCAGACAACTTTGATCTTCAAAAATGTAAGTGCAATGACAATCGTTATGTTCCTAATCTTTTATTGTTTTCGCTATGTCAATCGTCATCGTCAGTCTCCTTGAATATTGTTCTTTTGTTATTTTATTTAGTCTCCTTGAATACTGTTCTTTTATAATTTCTTGTTAATAACATTTTTCTTTTTCAGGAATTTTTACTTTCAGTAACCCCTTGCATCTTAGTGGCTTTATCGTCTTGCTTAGGCTGAAATGATTAAAAAGAAGAAAAAAAAAACCCTCCATCTAGGTAAGAAGAAAAACAACGAAGAAATATTATCATGAGTTACGTCAACGAGTATTTAAATCCCACTGAGAAATAATTAAATCAGTCAAACGTCCTTTTGCGTTTCTATGATTTTGAAAAACAACACAGGATATTATGACCGTCAACGTCACTTAACGCTACAAAAGACGGGTATTTTAATACAAGAAAATAAAAAAGAAAAAACATTCATATAAATTCTCTATTGAAACTGAGTATGGGCTAAATGAGAATGTTTTTGTCCCTTTTTTCCTTCGTTCGTTAATGGTATACAAACGTCTTATCTCTCAATATCTAATCGAGTCGGAATTGAAAAGAACACCAGACTGCTCAAAACACTATTTTATATATAAGCCACCTTTGTTCAGCGGAGTTTGGTTGTTATACGAGATGAAATACCAAATTTCGTGAAATTTGGTAGTGAGCAAAATGGGCAACTTAACGTATCAGTTACACAACGGGGACATCAAAATTGTGGAGATTAAGTAGTGTTTATTTTCATGATTTCAACTGAAGCAAGTCGATATTGCCAATCTGATACAAGGGGTTGCTGAGTGGGAAAGAAGCTGATAAAAATGTTATTAAGAAGAGAGGACAATAAAAGAACGGTCTTCAAAGAGAGAGAGAGAGAGAGAGAAAATGACGACTGACATTATATTTAAATTTTTGAAGATATTAGTTGACAGGAAAGCAAGTAACTGGAAGAAATTTCTACAAATCAAGAGAATAAAACTATTAAAATAAATCTCATGGTTATATTGAGGAATTTCATCAGGAAAATGATGAGACGCAGCTGCCAATATTTTACTAGAATTAAATTTATGAAATCAAAATGCCAAACAGGAAAGCGATATGTATTTCCACTTCAATACAGAAAATGTGACACAAGGCCCAAAATAAGGAATGAGGGAAAAGGACGGTCTTCTATTTTGACTTTAAACTTAGCTAGCCACAAACACTGACCCAAACAAACCACAATATTCCTAACACCAAAACAACACATTCTTACATACCTTTGTTACTACATCCACCATAATACCTCATTGTCTTTTTGAAAATCTTAACTAGTCCCCACATGTACAATTCAAACAGGAAAACTTGTCAGAACAGTTACCATAGGCATATTTATATAAAATGCATAGGGAAGTTACATTACAGCAGTGGGAAATTGACTAAAGCTGAGATACTAGGTGAGGACACAAAAAATTGCAAATTCTTCTTTGGATTTTGTCAAAAATTGCTAGATACATAACATGAGTACCAGACCAGATTTAGCAACAATATTTAATGCTAAGTGTAAAGTTGTATTCAGAAATCCGAAGGAACATAGAGATGGCGAACGTTGTTTTACAGAGCCCGAGTAAGCTATGATGCAATCAAGCAATTACATGAGAAACGAAGATAGTCGTGTTCAAAATCGTACCTCTGTTATAAGAAGGATGATTATGATTGTTGTGACAAATAAATGGATGCGCGCTGGCTGGTGTAATGGATTTGCGGTTCGGAAAGAGAAATCGGAGAACCGAGTTCGAATTCCAGTCAAGTTTGTTACTTTTACTTGGGAAAAGCATGAATCCATTTCTTATCACCCCAGATATTGGTAAATAGCAATACATACAGTTATCTTTTGCCTTGGTTAGAAACCAGTCTAAGCGAAGGATAACTCTGAATTTAAAACAATCCTAGAGAGGGTTGAGCGCCGTCAGGCTCTTTTGTCCAAAACACACACAAGTTATACCCCTACGGCTGTAATGGTGTTCGTGGGAAGTAACTTATTATCCATGTTCGAATTACATAGTTTGAACTTCATTAAAAAAAAATGGATGGAATTAGTTGTCATATTTTTTCTCTCTCTCATCTTTCTTTCTTTCTTTCTTTCTTTTCTTTCTTTCTTTCATCCATGTACCTTTATGCGGAGTGTATAGTCTGTTGATCATGTTTTCCGTAGTTTCTGAATATGGAATCCAGTGGTCCATAATATCTTCAATATCAGAAGTTGGCAGTGTAGATTCGGAGAAAGTAGCGGCTGTTAATTCTTTAAGTCTTCGATATCAGGTTGGCAGTGAAGATAATTTGGGAGAAAAAAATAAAATGGCTACCTTTATACACGTCGCATTGAATATTTTGAGCTTTCTGATTGGTTAACCCTTCTATTGGTGAACTATAAAATGAGTCAGCTCATTTTGACTGGCTCACTAGTACATATATGTATCCAAAAACTGTAACATAGTCGTGCTTCTCCCCCAGCTACACGTTTTTGATTTTTTACGATTTCCCTTAGTAATACATATTTCAGTCTAAAATTTTCGAGTACGCTACTGCTAGCATTCCTCTGCATGTTTTGCTTGCAATATACCCTATGAGTGTTAAATTCGCCAAGCCTTATTTCCTTATTATGTGTTTCAAGAATTCAGTTGTCTCTTGGGAACAACACATTCTTTGTAGTTCCCTCATTCATCATACCGTGATATTATAAGTTTGCAGAGGAATAAGATTGATTCGTTTTCTACGGCTTATCAACCCTATGCGGCTTACTTAAAGCCAGAGAATATTATTTGATAGTAGGAATCTTTGAGATAATAATAGTTTAGTGATACAAGTCTTAATAATTAAACAATATCTGGTAGGATAAGAGGTACCAAGGGTATTTGCGCGTAAGTGAATATAACGAACCCAATGGAATTTAAAATTAGATCTTCGATAAAAAAAAATCCTAGCCATTATCCATTATAACACTTGCACATTCAAGCTTACGACACCTAGTATTGCCACGCGGTCACCCATCGAGGTACTGACCGGGCTCGACGTTGCTTAATTCCCTATTATGAATGTTTCAGTCGGCCATTTTTTTGAATTGAGGTCGAAGATTAATTTATAAACAAAAAGTACGGACATTTTCAGGACGTTTTATTCAAAGTTAATTTTTGCTAAGTTGGCAAGTATTGAGTTGTTCAACTCGGAATGGCTATTCTTGGTCAATTTGTTCAATGCTTATTCTCTAACCTTGACCAATTTGTTCAATTCTGTTTGGTAGATCAAAGCTACGTATATAAATTTCTCTTACCCTTATTTTTATTTTTATAGAAACAGCAATCCTTCAAAATAAAGGAAGTCGCTCGCAAGAGAGTCTGTCCTTGACTGTCCAGCCGAACGCTTTGCTCGCGGCCCTAAGACCGGCTAACATCAAAGCCATCTCCAAAGGTAACTCTGCAACATGTCACCTCCGCTTACTACCACTGACGTAGTATAGATAAATACTACAGTTCTTCATATTTTTTACACTCGTGTTGTTGCGTGTATCTACGTGGTTCGACAAAAGCTTAAAGAAGGATCTGTAATGTAATCGATCCTGACTCGGCATCTCGACTTCAGTAACTCTCTTACCGAGGTGATGTGGCTTCCCTCTGCCTTTTGTAAAAATATTTTCATGGCTACTACTCTGAGGAGTTTTTTTTTCCCGGTGTCCTGAAGATATGAATTTAAGCGCCCTACTAGATTGGCATCTAGGTCGCGCCCTTTCACTGTTGAAATAGCTGAATGTAAACACCAGTTCTACTCCAACAGTTTCTTTCCTCGCATTTCACACCTGTGGAACTCACTCCTGTTTCCTTCTTTCCCTGATAACAACAATTTTCAAACATTTAAATGCAACGTCAGTCGCCAACTTCTGTCTTCTTGAAAGCCGTTCATCTGTTGCCTTTTCCTCAATCCTCCCTATTCTCAGGCTTCTCTTTCAATTTCACTCTCTGGAATTTCCTGCGTACTAGTGGCATTACCGCTTTCCTTGGGGTGAAATTATCAAAAAAAAAAAAAATAAAAAAAATAAAAAACAATTAAAAAAAGTTAAAAATTTTAAAAAAAGAGAAAAAGAAGTTGTTATTTTCCAGTTTGTTCTGAATTCAACGACGCTTCGACCACAAAGGTTAGACTTCGTCACCTAATTTAAGTGACAGCGTGTATGAGGATAGAAGGAGTCGTCTTGAAGACAAAGAGAGCACCAGGCCATGGCGGCGTAATATACTCTGTCCATGGTATTATGAACATTCGTCTATAGAACCATATCTCGGCCATATGAAGTTTTTTCGTTTGTGAAGAAATTGTTCAGCATTCATAGCCATTATAAGAGATTAGACATTTCCTCCGAATTTTGATGAATAGAGCGTACAATAGAATCACACCGGAAATCGGACAAGAACAGTGCGGGTTCATGAAAGTCACTGGAACAAGGAATGCGTTATTTATGTCCAGAACATCAGAAAAAGCAATACAAGGGCAGAAGGGCGTGAACCCGTGTTTTATAGAACTGCATGGTAACCGTGACATATTTGGTAAAGATATTAGGATAATCCAGAGCATATACTAGCAACAATCCACCTCTCCTACCAAGATTCATTATTGGCGGCCACAATCTTAATAACATAAGATATGCATATGACACAGTGTTGATAGGAGACACAGAAAGGAAACTATAAGAACTCCTACAGAAGGTAATGAAGGAAAACGAGAAGAAATGACTAAATAACTGTTCAAAGGTGCAAGAAGAAAAATGCATGGTTCTCAGGAAAAGGAGCTGATAACATGCAAATTACAAATTCGAGATGCTGAAATCAAGCAATTACAAGAATTTAATTATTTAAGAAGTGGTTTAACAGAAAACGGAAAATGCTACAATGAAATCCAAAGGCACATTGGTTATGGCAAAGGTGCTTTTCAAAATGTAAGCAAACTATTAAGAAAGAGGAAAAATTACGTTAGAAACAAAGAAAAGCGTACTGAACTGTTACGTAATATCAGTCCTCCTATATGGCAGTGAATACAGGACAATATTCTCACAGGTGAAGAAGAGACCTTAAGCAACAGAAATATAGTTCGACTGAAATTCAGTTTTCCTTAGACTGATTGCTAGCCAACGCTAGAGGACCTAGATTACCTAGCTGTTTAACACATAGTTGTTGGAATGGAAAGAAGAGACGAATTCATGCTTTTCCAGGGCGCATCTGTGAAAAAGCGTAAGTGAACAGACTAGGCCGTAATTTGAACTCTCCCCTTTTCGTGTCGATATTCATTATGCGATCAACACAATCCTTCTTCAGTATGTAACGGTTTCAGAACCAATCGTTCATACCGTGTATCGTAATAACGCATGAGGAAAAGTTGTCAATGCACTTGAACTGTTGGTAAAGATGTTCGGAATAAGTTGAATATAAAATAAAACCGTATATTGCAACGTCCTGGGTAAGACGATAAACTACATCCGCGTCATGGGTATACGATAAACTACACCCGCGTCCTGGGTAAGACGAAAAACTACATCCGCATCCTGAGTAAGACGATAAACTACATCCGCGTCCTGGGTAAGACGATAAACTACATCCGCGTCCTGGGTAAGACGAAAAACTACATCCGCGTCCCGAGTAAGACGATAAACTACATCAAACAGCAAAGCTTTTTGATCAGGAGGATTTGAGGAGTGTGGAACCACCTATTAATTGGCGGTGTTCCGAGGTCTATCCTGACACGGGGTGGTAGCACCTGTTAGAGCCCCAGCTATGGGCAAATAGTTAACCCCTCTAGCGATTATAGCACTTTCTATACATTTTCGTGTTAGTAAATTGTTTTCTCTTTTAATTAGAACAATATTTTTTTAATCGAAATTATGGTCAGACCCATTACACTGAGGAGTTAATGCATTGAGCGTGTTGATTTGTAAAAGATCCCTTTTGTGTTCATATAATCTCTTATTTGAATTTCTTTAGGGTTCTCATATCTTTTCCTTGTAGAATACATTTATAATACGTTTTCAACTTTGTCATAGATTTCCCTAAAATTGTTCTTGATATATAAAAAAATTATATATCATTTTTCAATTGAATGAATGTAAGAAAAATTGATAAAAAAGTATAATGCAGTACCTTGTTAGTTGTATTTAATGAAACTTATATATATATATATATATATATATATATATATATGACAAAGTGGAAAAGTTTTCGTGTAATGCATTTCGTCCTTTAGAAACGATTTACACGACAACTTTTACACTCGGTCATAGATTTCTGGTTCTTGTATATAAAACTTTATACCGTTTTTCCTATATATATATTTATATATATATATATATATATATATATATATCGTTTTCTATATATACACCGTTTTCCTAAATATATACCGTTTTCCTATATATATATATATATATATATATATATATATATATGATTTTCGTGTATATATATATATATATATATATATATATATATTAAAATTGTATATAAATTTTTTATATGCCAAGAACAAGAAATCTATGACCGAGTCTAAAAAGTTGTCGTGTGACACGTTTCTAAAGGGCGAAATGCGTTACACGAAAACCTTTCCACTTGTCTTATATATATATATATATATATATATATAATACCACCAATTCTTGTTAATTTTAAATATAGCACAAAACATTAATCCTCGTTTATTTTAAATAAAAATAAAGACCTTAGTCCCCGTGTAATATATTGATTACGCCAGCATTGCGCTAACCACATGTTTTAATTAAAGTTTAAATTTTGTAACGGTCACTCTCTGACCAGCACCTGAAGATTGCGTTGTACATGAAACTCTGAGTCGGGATAACGGTGAGGGATATATATATATATATATGTATTTATATATATAAGGTATTAATGTTTTTTATTTATCCGAAATTGATTTTTATTAATATAAACGTTATATTTAGTCTTTGAGTAGTCATCGATTTATTTTTGCAAACACTGTAGTTCAGTATCTACCGGTTTGAGTATTCGAAAGTCTTAAGGCAGGCAGACGTTAAAATACATTGTTTAAAAACAAACATAAAAAAACCATGGGAATCTATTCAAGTATGTGTATCGAATAAATATAACCTTTATAGTAATTACACAAGCATACGCACACCCACATCATATATATAATCAAATAAATATAAATAAATGTACGTTCGAGTAATCACACAAACACAAACGCACACAATCACACACACACACACACACACACACACACATATATATATATATATATATATATATATATATATATATATCAAAGGATACAAATTCAACATTTAAAAACACATTACTTTACGCCTTCAGAATACAGGAAAATACTTGTTGATAATAATAACATGAAAATAATATATAATTTTTATATTAAAAGAAACCAGCCTACATGGACAAAATTTATTACAATTATAGTAGCAAAGTTTTAAAATAAATTTGATTTGACTAATATTTAACGTCAAGTTGTAATTTTAACGTTTCTGGTTATCTCCCTTGGATCGGGGACGCTTGTTTTAAAAAAAAACATTCTACCTACAACGGTTAATTTGTAAATATTTATAACAGAGCGTATTCATGCATGTTTACAAAAATCAGCATCAAAAGGATCAGAGTTACATTAAGTTTGTCTTCGCAATTCAAACCTGAGGATGATCTCAGAAGAAATCGAAAGTAATTGCTTTAACAAGAATTACGGCGCCTTCCTTGATGAATTTCAATTTAACATTAAGAAGATTAGAGCACTAGAAGGAATTATTATAAAAATAGACATAATATGTCTATATTATTCAATGAAACTTGCACGAATGAAGATATGCTACGTAAATACACACATACACACGTGCGCAAACACACACAAACACACACACACACACACACACACACACACACACACACACACACACATATATATATATATATATATAATTATTTATTTAAAAATATGATCCCAACACGCTACATAAGAGGTCTCATGTTTCAAAACAAGAGCCGAAAACTTCAATATAATTATTTGAATTAAATTGAATTAAAGTAAGCTCTGTTCCATCTTCAAGCGATTTTTTTTTAAATAACTTATGTCTGAAATTTACGTGTTTTAATAGCATATTCATTATTGAAATCAAAATTTCCATGGTAACGGCTAGAGCGATTGTTTAGATAGGTAGGGGTTCAGGGTGTTAATAATTTGTATCAGTATAGAATTTCATAGATGTCAAGTCTTTTATATATATATATATATATATATATATATATATATATATATATATATATGTGTGTGTGTGTGTGTGTGTGTGTGTGTGTGTGTGTGTGTGTGTGTGTGTGTGTGTGTAAAAAGAAGATAGAAGCCGTTAACGTTTTTGGTTGTAATGTGGAGTTTTTAAAATATATATTATATTTTATTTTCCATAGTTTTGCTACACGTGTTTCCGGTCTCGCGACCTTCTTCAGGCAAAGAGTGGATATTTCCACATATTATTAAAATGAATTAATTTTCCTTAGGTTTGCGATGTTAAACATTCTCTTTTTGGGGTAGTAGTGACACAAATAGGTTGTTGATAAGAAAGTTCTTCTGCTTAAAGAGTAAAAAAAAAAAGAAAAAAAAGATTGGTCCGAAAAAGGACACGTAAAAATATCTTTATTCTTATCTGTTAATGAACCTTGTATATTCTTAGATCTATTTCCTTTTTTTTTGTATTGTGAGTGCGTTTTTCGTACTATGCGTATGTATATCCCTCTCCATACATAATTACTGTCTTAATATAAAGGAATTAGTATACACACACAGATATATATATATATATATATATATATATATATATATATATATATATATATATATATATATATATTTTTTTTTTTGAGCATTGTGCCCCAAGCAAGGCGTGAAGCCACTAGGATGCAGGGGGGTTGCGGAAGATTTGGAGCGAGAGCAGATAAGAGTGATATGAGAAAGGAAGAGGAGAAGGATAGTGGGTAGATCAAGGTAATTGGAGATGTCGATTGATATTACATTTGAATAGTTGGATATTATAGCTTTCAGGGAAACAGTAATTGGGGAGGGTGTTCCACTGGCGAGAGGTGCGAGTATGAAGAACTGAGGTAAGCAGAAGGTGCTCCAGCCCATATATGGCAGCAATACTCCATGCAAGGGCGAATGGTTGTTTTTGTATATATATATATATATATATATATATATATATATATATATATATATATATATATATTATAAATTAATTGATTTAAAATATGTTTTTTTCCGCTACACAGTTCTAACCATGTTTCAAAAATGGAAGCTAAAAGCCACGAATTTAATTTTGCAATTAATTTACATCGAGCACTATTTTGTAAAAAATAAAATACCTATCAGAACACCGGATTATATATCTTACTGTTCTTTCTTTTTTTTATATATATATATATATATATATATATATATATATATATATATATATATATACCCACATACATATATACATAATGACACAATGACACACACACACACACACATATATATATATATATGTACATACATACACACACACTTCCTATGTTGTGTAGGGTTCGTGTGTGAGCTTGTGTGTAGTCTATTTGTTTTTGCCAGTATGTGTGTATAGATATTCGTTCTTTATAAAAACCTGCGTGTGAGTGTGTGTGTATGTATGTGAGTGATCCGATCACTGTATTTGGTAATTATGTATGTATGTTGTGTGTTTTTATAGCGGTGGTGATGATCTATTTAGTGCTGGTTTAAATTTGTTTATGAAGTTTTTTTCTTGTATTTGTAGGTAAGACAAATTGTCTGGTACATGCCATAATTTTTTAATTTACCCTGATTACACTTATGATACAAAGATTTTTTTCTTTTACCTGGTAATTTGATGTTGCTTGTGTGAAAAGAAATTCTGCTTGGCAGATACCTATATATGACTTCTTGCATTTTGTGCATTTGAGTGCGTAAATTACATTTTTGGAGTTGCAGTTTAAATTTTTATTTATTATAAATGTGGGTTTGGGGTTTTCAGAAGTGTAAGAGTTTCCTTCTATAATGCTATCACAAACCCCACGTCTTTTTTTGTTGCATTTTGTGAACCCCAGTATTGTGTATTGGTTAAATTTGGATGAGGTAAATACGTGTTTCAGGTTTTTAGATAGTACCCAAAAAGAAAAATATTTAACATAAACCATAAGGAAAAGTAATTCATTTTAATAATATGTAGAAATATCCACTCTTTGCCTGAAAAAGGTCAAGAGACCGGAAATGAGTGTAGTAAAATTATGGAAAATAAAATATAATATATATTTAATAAAAGAAAATCCCCATTACAACCAAAAACGTTTGCGGTTTCTCTCTTCTATTTCAAATATACACTTTTCTCTCATTGGAACAACTATAAACTCTAAAAAGAGAGAGAAGAGTTTTTATATATATATATATATATATATATATATATATATATATATATATATATATATATATATATATATATATATATATTTAGGTACGAATAATTTGTCCAAGCAAGTTTTGTTTAATTCGCCTGACAAATCCTATTTAATTCTTTAGTTATATTTTCCAATTTCCCAATAAGCTTTTGTATGCCGGGGTTGAATACAACTCAGTTTTAGAATTCATGGTCTCAATATAATGTTTTACTCTGCCACCAGAAATCCTTTGCTAATGAAGACAAAGACGAGAACTAATTGGTGAAATGGTAGAGTAAGTCAGTGGGTCGGGATTCGGAACACTTGCTGATATATAAAGCATAATACTGTAGTAATGATTTCGTATACAAATTCTCTACTCGTTGGCAAGGCGTCAATAGATTTTTTTTCTATATACATAAATACACAGTACATTCTGACAAGTCTCCCTCACAAAGGCACATTTCAACCACAGATAAATAATCTCATAAAGTGTCCCATTCAAAAGCGCTCACATTAAAAACACATTATCAGCGATTAGAGATATTATAAAAAGAACAAGTAATTCTCTCACGTCGTCGCTTTTTAAAATACGTTCATAAAATGAACCCACATTTACCCGACCTTTTTCGCCCTCCGCTCCAACCCCCCTCCCCCCTCTCTCTCTCTCTCTATATATATATATATATATTGATAGATATTTAGTTAAGAACGAAAAAGAACTGACATAAGCCATAAAAAATGTCATCATATGTCCTTTTAGGTGCTGAGTCAACAGGAAAGCAAACCCCATCGATAAATAATGAAGTCATCTGAAAATTTCTCATTAATTTTTTCATTAATTTCTTTCTATATTTTTGGGATGTGAAGTTATCATTATTGACATTATTTACAGGCGGACTAATGTCCTCATCTTTGTTTCGGCCGTTGTGTTTCTCGGAACCTTTTCAAGGTGTCTGTCGACCCGGGTAAACTCCAGGGAATTGCAAACTTAACACTTTATGTAATCTACAGAGGAGGAGGAATTCTTCTCATTTTTCTGTCTATACCAAGGGATATCTGGTCTTGTCTCTTTTAGTCTTCTTTTCAGAACGTGGATGATCATGGATTTCTAGAACTCCATATCCTTTGTAGCTCTTAGCATTGATTGTTTTTTGACTATCATTTCCATTCCCTTTTCGACCATTCGTTTATCCAAGCTCCAGAGGGACGTTACGTGCTGTTTCTCTCTAAGCCTCTTGTCCTCAAGATGTCCGATTTATAGTATCACTTAGTCCACTATTTACATTATTTGGACTATTATCCTCATCTTTGTTGCCATATTTATCACAACGTTTCAGCCGTTGTACGCTCCAGCCTTCTTCAGGTGGTTGAAATATTGAACTGAACACTTTATTTCGCTCACTGGGGTAGACTGTTGTAGTTCCATGTGCCATATCTAATGGATGTCAGTTATCAGTTATCTCCTTTTAATTCCCCTCTCCAAGTTATCCACTGCCTTAACTAGGTATTGAACTCACACTCTTTTGGGTTCTGTCACTGGATCTAACTAACGCCTTTATCCACTGTGTCATGGGTCATTGAGGACGTGAAACTAGAACAATGATCGAAATAAAGGGTTCAGTTCGACATTCCAACCATCTGAAGAAAGCCTGAGCGTACAACGGCCGAAACGTGATAAATATGGCAACAAAGATGAGGACAATAGTCCGAATAATGTAAATAGTATACATAATGCCTCATCTCAGAAATATAGACAGATACAGAATCGCATTATTTCTTTCCTGTTAATTCCCCTCTCCGAGTTCTCCACCGCCTTAACCAGGTATTGAATTCACACTCTTTTGGGTCCTGTCACTGTATCTAACCAACAAAAAATCATTCAATGATAACCGCAAAAATTGCAATATGAGCACTGGTAAAAATGTTTACTGAAGACATTAAGTTTATAAGTTCCAGAAATTCATACACAGATGTCCTTAAGGACACATGGCACAATGGATAAAGGCGTTGGTTAGATACAGTTTAATCGAGCTCCTAGGCTGGCATCTCGGTCCCATATTTTCACTGTCGAAACGGTTAAATGTAACTGTCTCTTCTACTCAAACAGCTTCTTCTCTTGAACGTCCCGTCTGTGGAACTCCCTTCGCCTTGCATGCTTCCCCGATGACTATAATATTTAAATATTCAAGTGTAATGTCAATCGACATCTGATACCTTGATCTTGTTCCCCATCCTTCTATGTATCCCTTCCTCAAACACATCTTGTTGTCAATCCTCTGTAAACCCTTGCGTGCTAGTGGCACTTCCGCCTTGTTTGGGGTGAATTGCTTTAAAAAAAAATCCTTTCACGCTCAGTAACCTCTTCCGTCTTCGTGGCTTTATTGAATTGCTTGGAGTGAAATAATTAATTAAAAATTGTATAACTTTCTAGATTATACTTTCGTAATCTGGCCCCAGAAGAAGTGAAAATACTACTGGACCATACGAACTCAGTAAGACCTTCGATTCACTTCACAATGAAGGAAGAAACTAAAAAGCAGTTGACTTTTCTGCATGCAATTATAAAACGTGCAAAGGTATTCATATATCACAAACCAGCCACCTCTGTATAATACGTTAATTTCAATTTCTACCATCAAAACAGCATAAAGAAAGGTATCGTTCGACGCCTACGGCACAATTAGCAGTGGTAACTTCGACACATATCAACAGGGTTTCATCAGCATCTTATTACCCTTAAAAAAGTACTTTTAAAATATCAATCACCAGATTCTGCTGACAGGTACAAGAAGCCTGGAAACTGCCAGAGTTTTTCTCCTTTTGTTTTAAGGGTGTTTCGCAAAGATCCAGAAAACCTGCCTCCATACATCTTCAAAATATATTCAGTCTGCCTGTATATAACATAAATAATATTTCTCTAATATTGAAAAAGAATATGGAATATCAAAGTCTGGTGATAATGATAATATATTCGATTTAGAAAAAAATACAACAATAATCGAACCAATTTAATTTAATTTGAAGCATATTTCCTGAAAGTTTTAACTCGTGTTCAGTTGTTAATTTTTTTTTTTATATTTGTGATTTCTTTTTTTAAATATGAAGTGAAAGAGGTGGGTGAACATCATTACGCATGTCAGAAGGTTGTATATCCACCCGCGATATCAAATCGATATCAAATAAACTGAACCCAGTAAAAATATCATCATACTTATTATAAAACCCAGGTTGTGTGTGTGTGTGTGTGTGTGTGTGTGTGTGTGTGTGTACGTTTATATATTGGATCGGATTTCCTACATTTTTCAACCGATTTCAACAAAACTTCACAGGACTACGTAAAATTACCTTGCGGTGGTTCTGACAGCACCAAAATTGAAAAAAACTATTGTTTTGCACGAAATCAATTTGAAATCACGATTAAGAGGCATCTTGAGAATGAAAGGGGACAACTCATATCGAGTTATACTTATTATAAAACCCACGTTGTTTTTTTGTGTGTGTGTGTGTGTGTGTGTGTGTGTGTGTTGTGTTCGTTTATATATGGGATCGGATTTCCTACATTTTTCAACCGATTTCAACAAAATTTCACTTTTTTTTGGCAGGTAGTGTTTCTTATTGTCTTGCACACTTTTTTCTTTATTTTTACATTCAGAATGCTTGAATAATTCCATTTACAAGACAATTGTTTATAATAAAATTCTATTCAATCTGTAGACTCATAACGATTGAAAACAATCTTTTTGTTTGAGTTTAGGTTTGACCAATTCGTAAAAAAAAAAAAAAAAAAAATAATTAAGACATGCGTGTCCGTCAACCTTAAACAATAATCTTTGTCAATTTTATTTTTCAGTCTTTATGATGGTCGATACTTGATCTATCTCTTACTGTTACATCCCCGGGCAACGCCGGGCTCTACTGCTAGTTTATAATAAGTAGAAATACAAATTTAAAAAAAAAATAATCCATTTATAAATCGTAATGAATTACGTAACACTTACTTCGGTTAACCGCATTACTTTGAACGATTACTTCGATATTTATGTCTATGTAAAAACAGTTTCAGCAATAATATAAGTGACAGATACTTATAAAAAGGCACTGTTGATTATTTATGGCTATTTAAAAAAACTAGAATGTTTTTGCTGACGCGTGTTGAAAGCCTCACAGAATTTAGTATTGTTGAACTTATCGCTAACATTTTTGTCGAGATTTACAAACTACGTTTCATTCAATTTCACAAACCAATCGATGAAATGTAATAATAAATAAGCTGATTTGTTTGTGAAATACTTTGACAAAAACCCTATTTCGCGGTTTAATAATTTCTTTCGTTTAATTTTATAAGATTTCATAGTACACAATATTTTTTTAAAAAAATTTCTTTTTTTTTCTTTTTCCTTCTTATGATTTCTTACTCTTGAGTACGCAATATACAACTGGCCTTGTGTAAATATCTCTTTTTCTGGAGAAAAATTCCACCTTTTTGAAACATTTGGCCATGTGATTTGTTTATAGTTTTTGCAAACACAGAAATGGAAATAGAATTCTTGTATATATAAAAACATAAAGAAAAGCTATACAAAAAACAATATTGCATTTTTATTAAATAAATTTTTGTTATTTCAGCCATTTTTCTTAAATAGTGGGAGTATTTTGTATATTAAATAATAAAACTTAATTTTTCCACAAAAATGAATGGACATTTAGTGTACTAACCCTCGCGCCCTAGTAATATCAATTGTATTTTGTACCCAATTATCTGTTTGCACTACTCCTTAAAATTTGGTTACGATCGGTCAATGTATGGCTATTTTAGAGGGGGTGACGGACTAACAGAAGTCACAGAAGTGTATATATATAGATAACGCAGTGTCTATTGTTAAATGATGCAGAAAAATAAGTAACTAAGTGATCATTTTAAGTTCTCTGAATACGGTGTTGTTGTTTACGTTTAGGGTAGGAAAATAAAGCTGGCAGATCTAGATTCATAGAAGTCCCAGCGAGAGAAGTACGTTTCTTAAATGGACAAATTTAACTTAATTATTTAATTTATGTGTAGCCGTTTCATGTTTAAACGCAAAAGTCAGGGCTGGACGGTTACGTTTTAAGTATGAAGCAGACTATCGAATTTTGATCTCAATGTCCACTTTATATATATATATATATATATATATATATATATATATATATATATATATATATATATATATAATTTGGAGAAATTTAGCATTCATTTGAGTGATTAATTCTATTAACGGTCTATCCTAACTTTTGATATCGAGCACTTTATAACAAAAAGCCCACCCGAAAAAAAAGAAACACCAATTTTGTTACTTGTTGATTATAGTTGTGAAGGCTTTGTTGAGATCCACCCACACTTTTTGAAGGGCTTAATACAGAGATCTGGTGCAGTACGTGTCACAAGGTCCCCAAACGACCCTCCGCAGGTTTTGAATTCAGAGTTTTCCTTCTCCTAGATCAGTTGCCATCCAAGGCTATAGAACCCAGTCTGTCCTGCTATTTACCCATAGCTGGTGGGAGAAGAGGAGGATCAATACCTTTTCCAAGGGTATTAGAACGTAAGTGAATTTAATGGATACGATTGGAATTCGAACTCGGCTCTCGGAACCCTCAGTTCGAGCTCTCTACTCCCTGCTCTCTCTCCCCCTCTCTCTCTCTCTCTACATATATATATATATATATATATATATATATGTATCCGCAAGTTTTATGATGGTACTATTGTTCCAGTTCTAGATAATGGTTTATTGTAGAAAAATTATTTCAAACGCTATTGCTCAGCTTATTTCGTATAGAATGCTCATGTTTTGCTTAAAATCACTTTTCTATGAACTATGAACACCAATGTCACCAGCCGAATCTCCTTTCATCATCGGTACACTGGCCTCGAGAGGGATAACGAAAGCTTTGTTTTCTCTCACAGCTTTGTTTGGGTTGGGTACGACCTATATAAAATGTTGTATCCCCATTTTTTTCACATTTGCGCTCATGAAAACGCAAATGATAATTTAACAAAAGCTGTAGATATTTACTTAACACATTCAAAATGATGGCGTACTCAGGGTTTGGTTTGGTTTGTTTTACGGCATATCAACCTCAATGGGTTATTTAATGCCGACAATTTTTATTGCTGGTGTTATTTTTTTCAAAAATGTCTTCTTTCCTTCAAATAATCTATTTCTGGTAATAATTTTTTCTTCAAAAATTTATTGCTGATAATATTTTTTTACCAAGTATTTCTGGTATTAAAACCTATTTTTACATAGTGTTTCAACCCCAGTTTGTGGGTCAACTATTTGCCCATAGCTGGGACACTAACAGGTGCTACCACCCCACGTCAGGGTGGATCTGGGAACACCAGCAATTAAGAGGTGGTTCCACGCTCCTCAAAGCCCCTTGATCAGAGGCCTTGATGTTGGACGTAGTTTATCGTCTTACCGACGACGCGGATGTAGTTTATCCTCGTACCCAGGACGGGGCCTACTCAGGGATAGCGGAAATCACTAGTAACGGCTTGCTAGATAACCTGGTCAGTTATCATTCTATGGTAAGTGCCTGTTTGGGGTGCTCAAGTGAGGATTTTAAATGAGGTCGATAATCCATCTTCCACTTACTGACGATTATTAAGGCTCCAATGACACAAACATAATCCGTCATCTAACCAAAATAGGAGGGTAAATTAGGCGAGGTGCAGAGAAGTTTTAATATGAAGGCTTTTAAGGCTGGGTGGGAAGAGAGAAGAGATTGGAGGCAGCAGGAGGAAAAGGAGAGAAGACAGAAGTGAGAACAGCAAGGCGATGAACCGGAGGGGGGGGTTCATACGTTAGACCGTCACTCAATAAATCCAACAACATTAATGTCTGTAAGAAGATGGCATACGTGAAGAAATGACCATAAATCTATCACTTGTATTTCTACCTTTTTACATTTTCAGTTTAAAGTCTGGATACCTATATCGTTTTGATCTATCTATCTATCGCCGCTGAGACTTGATCTCAATGTCCAGTTTAATACATTCTTACAATACATATACATACATACATATATATATATATATATATATATATATATATATATATATATATATATATATATATATATATATATATATATTTATTAAAGACATTTTTATGTTTAACGTTGTTATTTTATAGATACAAGTATTTAAGCAAATGCTCTGTTTATGATAAACAGTATTAAATAACATTTACCGGCCTGAATGTCCGAGAAATTTTCATAGAAAATATCCTGTCAAAGAACGAATATTTTCTATGAAAATTTCTCGGACATTCAGGCCGGTAAATGTTATTTAATACTGTTTATCATAAACAGAGCATTTGCTTAAATACTTGTATCTATAAAATAACAACGTTAAATATATATATATATATATATATATATATATATATATATATATATTAATTTGGAGAAGTTTATCAGTTAGCTGATTGATTAATTCTATTAACGCTGTATC
>CAHIKZ030005305.1:965000-970000 GCA_903632075.3 Acanthosepion pharaonis
ACGGTCACACTGTCACGCTCATAGGAAAAGGAAACGAACTCTTCAGTCCCTACAAATCGTCTCCTTTCGTCTCAGTAATATGTTTTCATTTGAAATAAGAGTTTTGAAACTGAGGATAGATCTTTTAGTACCATTCACGAGATCAACTGGAGATGTCAAAATCAGACATTCATATTGTCACATGACCTATGGTTAATTGATTGCGGGATCTTCTTGACTATTGACGGCTTGTGGTTGGAATATGTGTGTATATAAAATGGGCTGTCGTAAGGTTTTCTATATAGTTGATATGTACATTTTCTTAGGTTGAATGTGGCATCTAGGAAATCGACTTCTTTTTGGTCAAATTTTATGTTAGATTTTATGTAAAATTTTTATGATTATTTTTACTCAATCGCCCATAGAATAATTTGAAACATAACCGTTACCATCCACCCAATAACCATTAGAATAATACAATATCAGTCAGTTAGGTGTCATACGTGATACTCGCTTAGGCGATCATGTATCTTTCGATACATGACTGACGAGACAGATTTTTTCCCACCGTAGGTTGCCATTTCTTTGCCGGTCTGTCCTGCTATTTACCCATAGCTGCGTGGGGTAGAAGAAGAGGATGTACTACTGATATAAACACAATGGATGAACAACAGCAACAACAATGATTAAAAGAAGAACAGATATGAGATTTCTACAAAGGGAAAGGTAAACAACTCTATGGATACACCAGATTTAACCGTACCTTCTATCCTAATGGTTTCTTTTCTCGCACTTTTCGCTTGTGGAACTCTCTTCTAGCTCATTATTCACACTATTGTCTTCATCTTTGTCGCCATATTTATCATAACGTTTCGGCCGTTGTACGCTCCGGCCTTCTTCATGTGGTTGGAATGTCGAACTGAACCCTTTATTTCGCTCGCTCGGGTAGACTGTTCTAGTTCCACGTGCCATGTTTGATGGATGTCAGTTATCAGTTATCTCCTGCTAATTTCCCTCTGAAAGTTCTCCATTGCCTTAACCGAGTATTGAACTCACACTCTTTGGGTCCTGTCACTGGATCTAACCAACGCCTTTATCCACTGTGCCATGTGTCCTTGAGTCCAAATAGTGTGAATAATGTGCATAATGCCTCATCTCAGAAATATAGACAGACTCTCTTTTAGCTCTATGCTTTCCAGGCAAATTTAATCTTCAAAAATTTAAATTCAATGTAAATTGCATTCAGACTCTTGATTAATTTTTGTTCTCGCTCCTTAGTAATCTTTCTGTTTTCTAATTCTTCCACTCCCAGGAACCTTGTGTCTTAGTGGCTTTACTGCCTTGCTTGGGGTGATCTCGATTAAAAAAGAAAAAGAATTTCAAAGAAATCGTAAGGGAAATCTAAGAAGCGAAACTGAGTAACTCGTAACAGCGGCCATAAGAACCCGGATGTAGACGAATACCGACATAGATGAAGGTCAGTCAGTTATGTGCCATACGTGATACACGCTTAAGCGATCATGTATCTTTCGATACATGACTGACGAGGCAGATTTTTTTCCCGCAGTAGGTTGCCATTTCTTTCTGTGGTAGATCCGTTGCCATCCAAGGCTACAGAACCCGGTCTGACCGGGGGGAGAAGAAGAGGATCAATACCTTACTCAAGTGTATATTAACACGTAATGTAATGGATTCGACTGGAATTCGAACTCGGCTTTCCGATTCCTCACAATATACCTACCCATAATGCACCATGCATAAATAGTCGAGCCAAAACAAAAACACATTTTCTGAAGATGGCGCTTAAACACAAAACAGTCTCTCACCGCTTGGTGTGGACTTCAGTGTCCACTTTTATATTTACATACGCTATATCCCTGATATTGAGCAGTTTATCCCATAAATATAACATACCTTAGAATAGTGATGGGAAAACTCCGGCCCGCGGAGCAGATGCGGGCCGTTTCGCCTTCCAAATAGCCCGCCTAATTTAATGATGTAAATAACGTTTAGTAAAATTTTGCGTTTTGTTTTATTCACATTTTTCTCTCATGGAAAGAGGTTGAAAGAAGCTGGTGTCAAAGAGAAAATATTAAATGCCCGAGTAACCGTCCTTATTAATGCCTGTTACTTTGTAGGCAGAGTTTGACTAAACCACACACATAATGATTAAGTCGGATTTCTCATGAATTTTAAATTTAATTGTTGAATATAACGTTTTCAGCATTTTAGACAATTGGCGATTCTCATTAAGGAAGATCATACGTGTAAAAATATTTACCTTTAGAAACGGGAAATCTTCAAATTACTTTTTTTCACTGCAGAATAAATACATTTTTTAATTAAAAAACTATTTTCAAATGAATCCATGTGTTAATTCCAGAGTCATCGGTGATAATATTATAAGAAATATTAAATTATTAAATTGTGGGAAAATATTTTTTCCAAGTAAAATATGTCATTTTCTCCGCCATTTCTAAGACAGGTTGGGACGCGTAGTAAAAATGGTCGCTTTAATTTCAGCGAAAAATTACTTTGATTTTATTTTATTAGTGCAGCCCGTTTTATGAAAGGCTATATCTCATGCGGCCCACTCGTCGGAAAATATTGTCCATGCCTGGCTAAGAACTATATATTTATCATATATATATATATATATATATTATTTAGTAGCAGTAGAGTCCGGCTTTGCCCGGGGATGTAACAGTAAGAGATAGATCAAGTATCGAGCATCATAAAGGCTGAAAAATAAAATTGACAAAGATTATTGTTTAAGGTTGACGGACACGCATGTCTTAATTAAATTTTTGTTTGTTTTTTTTTTTTACGAATTTGTCAAACCTAAACCCAAACAAAAAGATTGTTTTCAATCGTTATGAGTCTACCGATTGAATAAAATTTTATTATAAACAATTGTCTTGTAAATGGAATTTTTAAAGCATTCTGAATGTAAAAATAAAGAAAAAAGTGTGCAAGACAATAAGAAACACTACCTGCCAAAAAAAAGAGCGAAGTTTTATTGAAATCGGTTGAAAAATGTAGGAAATCCGATCCCATATATAAACGAACACACACACACACACACACACACACACACACACACACACACACACACACACAGACAGACAACGTGGGTTTTATAATAAGTATAACTCGATATGAGTTGTCCCCCTTTCATTCTCGCGATGCCTCTTAATCGTTGTTTTCAAATTGATTTCGTGCAAAAACAATTGTGTTTTTTCAGTTTTTGGCGCTGGCAGAACCACCGCAAGGTAATTTTACGCAGTCCTGTGAAGTTTTGTTTAAATCGGTTGAAAAATGTAGGAAATCCGATCCAATATATAAACGTACACACACAACCTGGGTTTTATAATAAGTATGATAATCATTGATATTATTAAATGATTTAATTATAATTTTATTTTAACACTGCATAGTTTTTTTTAATATTAATAATATTAACTTCAACAATTCGTTTAAATAATTAACAACAATAACAATTCACCCTAACAAGAAAATATCTCGTGATAACCAGAAATATTAAAAAAGAGGTGTTAACCCAAAATAATACATATCTGAAGATTGCATTACCATGAAACTCCGAGTTGTGCAGCCAATGCAGGGTATTATGATATATATATATATATATATATATATATATATATATATATATATATATATATATATATAATCGTAAAAGAGAGACAGACAGACAGGGAGAGAGGAATGAGCATATCTTTTGTGTATTATGGCTCTGTAAATTTAAATATCTGGGATGTCTTTTAACAGACGATAGAAACTGCGGTGTCGAAATCCGAACGCGCATTTGTTTCCCGAAATATGCAGGTCAAGAGGGGTAGGGTGAGACTGCGATCCGCCTACCTGACGAGCTCGTGTGGATTGACAGCAGAATAGGGGTCGGGAGTCTTTGTAAAGGGCGAAACACCGTATTGGGCCACAAGGGAAAGGTTGTTATGGAGAGCCATGATTACTCACAACATTGTTTCTCAGCTATACCTGTAACACTAGATGCAATCCTAGAAATAAATCCTAGAAGAAGCATTGGAAGTAAAATCTGAAAAATTTTATCGATCACCATGTCTCCCTGGCAGTAGTCATATCGCAGGGATCCGTCGTCCAGAATGATTTAATATTTGAAGACTTTTGGCACAGACCACAAAAAATTGACTCCAAAAGACGTACCATTAATGGGAATATTACATTCCGAAAAATATGACAATGTAATCTATCTATCTATCTATCGTCTGTTTTTGAATGCCCATCTATAAACCTATCCCAGTCAGTTCCTATTTATCGGTATCTATCTATCTATCTATCTATCTATCTATCTATGAGCTTAAAATATGGATAAAATCCGACAAAATTATTAAATAAGGAACAAGTAGAAAAACTCTAAGAATTTTGAATAATTCGCTATTTATTGAGCTTCATCAGAAATTTTGGTAATAGAATGATTTCAGGTTAGAGTTCAATTTTTAAAATTCTATTTGTTTTGTTTTCCCGTTATCTATCTATCTATCTATCTATGAGGTAAGTCCCTTCATATCTTTCTGTATATCTCTATCTATGTCCGAACTAAGCTGGTAATAGACATAAGATAAATTAGGTCACTTTTAAAACTAGTCTATAGTTCCTCTTGTAATCAATGCAAAATAAACACCCCCGCACACACGCACACAATATATATATATATATATATATATATATATATAATTATTTATTTAAAAATCTGATTCCATCGCTACATAAGAGTTCTCATGTTTCAAAACAAGAGCCGAAAACTCCAATATAATTATTTGAATTAAATTGAATTAAAGTACCAAGCTCTGTTCCATCTCCATGCGAAATTTTTTTTTGAATAACTAATTCCTGAAATTTTCGCGTTTTATAAGCATATTCATTATTAAAATTAAAATTACTATGGTAACTGGTAGAACAATTATTTAAAGAAAAGGGGCGTAAAGTTTGATAATTTGTATGAATATCTCAGTTACATTCAA
>CAHIKZ030005305.1:975000-1025000 GCA_903632075.3 Acanthosepion pharaonis
TGATCTTTTTATTATATATATATATATATATATATATATATATATATATATATATATATATATATATAATAAAAAATCCCAATATATCATACTTATTATAAAACCCAGGTTGTGTGTGTGTGTGTGTGTGTCTGTGTGTGTGTGTGTCTGCGTGTGTGTCTGTTCGTTTATATATTGGATCTGATTTCCTAAATTTTTCAACGGATTTCAACAAAACTTCACAGGACTACGTAAAATTACCTTGCGGTGGTTCTGACAGCGCCAAAAATTAGAGAAACGCAATGGTTTTTGCACGAAATCAATTTGAAAACATGATTAAGAGGCATCGCGAGAATGAAAGGGGACAACTCATATCGAGTTATACTTATTATAAAACCCACGTTGTTTGTTTGTGTGTGTGTGTGTGTGTTCGTTTATATATGGGATCGGATTTCCTACATTTTTCAACCGATTTCAACAAATCATCGCTCTTTTTTTGGCAGGTAGTGTTTCTTATTGTCTTGCACACTTTTTTCTTTATTTTTACATTCAGAATGCTTTAAAAATTCCATTTACAAGACAATTGTTTATAATAAAATTCTATTCAATCGGTAGACTCATAACGATTGAAAATAATGTTTTTGTTTGAGTTTAGGTTTGACCAATTCGTAAAAAAAAAAAAAAAACTAATTAAGACATGCGTGTCCGTCAACCTTAAACAATAATCTTTGTCAATTTTATTTTTCAGTGTTTATGATGGTCGATACTTGATCTATCTCTTACTGTTACATCCCCGGGCAACGCCGGGCTCTACTGCTAGTATATTATAATATCAAGTATGTGGTGCAGTTCAATTTACATTACATGAATCATTCATACAAAAAAACAGATATAGAAGTTAATGATTTAAATGGCGAGAATACATCCTCGCAAACAAATTTAATAAAGTACATTAACCCGGAACCTGTATATGAATGATATGATCCCTGTTTATAAATTCCAGTTGCATAAGGTCTTTTTTAGTTTTTTACAAGCTTTCGTCTGTTCCTACAGACATCTTCAGATATGGAAGTAGATTTGTTTTTGTTTTTTAAAATTTATAAACAGGGATCATAACATTCACATACAGGTTCGGGGTTAATGTACTTTATTAAAATTGTTTGCGAAGATGTATTCTCGCCATTTAAATCATTAACTTCTATATCTGTTTTTTATATGAATGATTCATGTAATATATATATATATATATATATTGTAATATATATATATATATATATATATATATATATATATATAAGAAACCAACAAAATCAAAACACAAGTATTATACTATAGTACCTTACCAATATTAGAAAATGGTAAACAATTACTACAAATATTAGAAATATTAGACATAAAAGACAACCCCCGCCCAACATCAATAAATATATTTTACCAAATTGAAGAGCACCCATACTAAACATATTTCATGAATAATGAAAAAAAAAACTCGTAATTACAAACCGACGCGTGAAGACGCGAGCGATACTCAAAAGAAACCGACATGCTGTGTGAGGACGCGATAGTTGCAAAATGATGAAACTGATAGAACATAAAAAATACAATGCACACATTTAGTTGCAATATTATCAACAAATTATCATTCATAATGACTAACTGAATGAATAACTGAAATTTCTCAGACATCGAAAAATTTATATTCATCTTTTCAGTGGAAACCAAGAAAATGATTCAAAATATAGAAAATAAAACTCCACCAAAAAATTGGTTATTTTACATTATATATATATATATATATATATATATATATATATATATATATATATATGTATGTATGTATGTATGTGTGTGTGTGTGTGTGTGTGTGTGTGTAAAATTTCAGATATAACTAAAATATATCTGTAAATGGACAATATTAATAAAAGCAAATCTTAGCCGACGCGTTTCGTCCTTTGTTGGACTTTATACATTTGCCTTGTTAAAGTCAATCAGATGACGAAGCGCGTCAGCTAAGATGTTTTTCTTTAGTTTTTATTCAAATATGTATGGTTTGGTGAATATAGCGGGTCTGAGTTTCAAATTTCTACCTCTGTTGTTCTTGCTGTATACAAGCTTGCATTGTCACCAGGGTCAGATTATCCTTTAGGCTAGTATAGGCTACAGCCTAGGACCTCTCAAACTTTTACAGGTTCTACGTAGAGAAAGAAAAATGTGTTGCGCCTACAACCTATGTTGGCACATAAATATCTTCTGACGCCAAAGATGGAATGTTTACGTACAGTTGTAGGTAGGGCAAGGGGCATTGGTTTTTTAGGTATATACGGTACGGCCCGGTGTTTCTCTTGCCTTCCTACATGCGATAGTTGACTTGGAAATTATTTAATACTTTTGAGCAAAGATAGCGCTGTTGGAGCGGTTAGCATTTTTTTTTTCTCGAGATTGCGGGGCTGAAGTTTGACTTGCTCAAAATTTGACTTGATGTTGTCTTTGTACTTCTTGTTTGATCGACTTTGCGCACGGCTGTCCAAATCCAGAACAAACGAACGCGACATTCTGGTCTCATACGAATCACAAAGATGAGCCCAGAAAGATAAAAAATATCTATAGATAACAAGGAGGAATAATACTTTAAAGAATGAACGATAATATTATTAGGTAATGGAATTTATGAGAATTAAAAAAATTGGGGGAAAAAAAAAAGAAGAAAAACTATTTAATCGAACTGTGGTCTTCATCTTCGTTCTTATGAGCATGTTTTGCTCGTCCTAAGCTTTGGCTTTCTTGAGACAACGGTCTTATTTGTTAATGTGTTTGGTATTTCGGACTGGACTGGATATTTAATCCATTTTAAATAACAGGAGTATTTGAATTAATCGTTCTCTTAAAAATATATCTATGAACACAGAAAGGATCTTATACATAAGCTATTAAATACACATAGAAATAAGTTCAGCGACAATTTCGATCTAAAAATGCCGCACTTATTAAAAGAGAAAGAGATTTAGACGAAAACATCTTGACAGGTAAACGAAAGTTGCAAAGATATAAGACTGTGCCACGGATATTTTCAAATATCTTCATTCCTGAAAGACAATGAAAACAAAAAAAAAATATTTAGAACAAAACGAAAAAAAAAAGAAGGTTAAATTAAAACATTCTGTTATTTAAAATAAATAAAGACATAAATTATTTTCTCGAACTAAAATGAAATAATGAATAATAATTGCACTTAAAAAAAATTCCGTAACTACATTTACAGAGATTCGCTTATTAGACATTAAATTACATCACAAGTTTCCACCATAGTTTACCTCACTTTCCCAGTTACCCTGAAGAATATTGGGAAAGATATGAATCCTCTTCTTCTGCCCACCCCATCAACAGACAGACTGGGTTCTTTAGCCTTGGATGGCAACTCACCAAAGGACGAGGACAACTCTAATTTCAAACCTGCGAATGGTCGTTTGGAGACCTTGTGGCACGTAGTGCACCAGGTCTCTGTATTCTGTCCTACAAAAAGTGTGGATGGTTCTGTACAAAACCTTCACCATTGCAATCAAATCTCTGTGCTGGTGTCGGGCTTTCGGTTTCTAGAAACTGATCTGCTTGACCCTCAAACGTCGAATTCGACAGGAGAGTCAAGCAGTATATATATATATATATATATATATATATATATATATATATAATGATAATGATAGATATTTTTATATATCAAAAGACATTATAGGGAAAATGTATGCATTTTATTGGACTAAACTTATTATCTTATTACGACTAATATATATATATATATATATATATATATATATATATATATATATATATATATATGTAGTCGTAACATGATCTGTGTAGAGATTCCGTTTATTTTAAACAGTAATTATTTTGTCTACAATTCAAAATAATGTTTGAACTAATATATATAATGAATATATATATATACACATATATACTTATATAAAGAGAATATATATGTAGTGAAAATATATACATACATATATATGAATTCGCAAAAATATTTCCGATGAAGCTTAAGTAAAAGCGAAACATTTCTAAACGTTTCCAATTTATTCCTTATCGTATAACACATACACACACACACACACACACACACACACACACACACACACACACACACACACACACATATATATATATATATATATATATGTATAAAAAGAGAGAAGTGGAATTCATAATTTTATCGAGGGTATTAGCACGTCAGTAAATCTTTATATATATATATATATATATATATATATATGAAGAAAAATATACGGAAAAACAAACAAAAATCCTAATATGCAATTATACTGTTTTAATGTTAATATAATGTCAACGGTGGATGTTTCGGTCTAATAGACCATCTTCAGGACATATTCATAAAACATAATTAACATTAGTCTAATGTTAATTATGTTTTATATTTTCTTCATACTGTCGGATCTATATCCATATATTTGCATATATATATATATATATATATATATATATATATATATATATATATATATATAGAGAGAGAGAGAGAGAGAGAGAGAGGGAGAGAGAGAGAGAGAGAGAGAAAAACTATTCTTAGCCGTCACGTTTCGTCCTCTGAGGCACTTTATCAAGGCAATGTTGGATTTATATTGTTACGCGTGTAAAGCGAGGATAAACACATGAAACAAAATAAACTGCCTTAATAAAGCCGCTCAGATGACGAAACGCGTCGCTTAATTATAGTTTTTCATCTTGTTTCTTTTTATTCATTTTATTTCTCTACAGATACACTCTATCTGAAAATAATTTATTCACACACACATCTATCTATCTATCTATCTATCTATCTATCTATATATATATATATATATATATATATATATATATATAAGAGCGAGCAGAGAAAGGAAGAAATCGAGGCGATGTTCGGAAAGAAAATGAGAAGATTAAACGAGAACAAATTGATTGCGATAACAAGTGTTGCTCTTCACTGAACCAAATACCCAAGTGCAATCGCTCCCTTGATAATCAACAAGGTGTATACTTGCTACTTGTTATTTCACCAAACACCTAACGTTTCCTTCTACAATCTGCCACTTCCCGCTCTCGCACGAAATGAGTTGGCTCACGTGTCCAATTTTGGTGGAGCGCTAAAAAAAAAAAAAAAAAAAAGAAAAGAAAGATAATGTAGAAGAATAAAAAAAGCTATTAATGGAGCACGGCAATGAAGTTGTTGCTTGTATTGGTTTTTCGACAGTAAATATTGATATCCGGGAGGAACTGCTCCCAAGTCAGCTAAAATTAACTTTCAGTAACACTCGATATATTCTCTTCCTTTTATTTCGTATCTTGTTCTATTTACTTTCATCTATTAAGCTCTTCTGAAAGTACTCTCATATTCTGGGAGACAGAATACAAAGGCCATTCAAATATAACAAACGTTAAACTTATTTGTCAAGACCATTATTAACAACACGCCAACAATGAATATCATTCTTTTATTCCCATTCGAAAGAATCTGCAGTTTTGAATACAAAGCCTATGTCAGTATTGAAATGAAAGCTCCATTGGCGTAAGGTCTATATGAGCAATCAATGGTAGGTTTCCTTAATTTCGTTTTTGTAGTTGGTGAGCGGTTAGAACGTTAGCGTTTCGAGCGTGAGAGGCGAGTTCAAATCTCAGCATAGTCGATATGTCATTATGATAATTCCTTAATAATATATGTATAGAAGCTGATCCAGACGTGTCGTCAACGTTCGGGAAAGTTCTGTAAAAGATGGTCCAAGATGACGCTTACGCTGGCATGTCGCTTTCTAACCACGCGACGAGTGTTCGAATCTAACTGTGATCGATTTTTCAATAAGGTGACCTCTTGACGTTATCGATCTGGGGAGATAACCGCAGCGTGAGGCATCATTGGGAAATGATAGACAACCACACGACGGGTTGACCCAAGCCTTGTGGCTGAAATTGGGTAAACGGAACTGTCCGGGAACCGCCTATGGTTGGGCCGACTTTTATGAAGTCGCAAGTCATCGTGACCGAAGAAGTGAGTGTGTCAGCCTTGCTGAAACAGTTGATCCTACCAGTTCATTCGCTCTCTCCGAGATTCCGGAACTAAGGTCCGATCAGCATAGTTGCAATATAAATCTTAGTTTAGATCTGTGACTGTTGGAGAAATACAGATCTGCTTGAGCAGGCGTCTACAACAGGGATTAGCTTATCTACCCTAGCAGACAGGCAGACTCGGAAACGATCAGCCAGCAATTTAAGATCTTATTTTAGGAAAGGTATTTATAGGATTTTAAATACTAATTAATCGAAGGTAAAACCATTCTCCCTTATAAGATTGGAGCAAATTAATTTTCTTACTCATTGTTTTATTCTTACCAAATTTGTCCGAGAAAATACGAAGATAAGATGGAGATAAATTAATGGTTCTTATGTCTTTTTGAGATTGGCCGTTAAGTCTCATCATGTTACTATTGAGATGTTTAGATGTAACAGTCAGTTATAGGTTAACAGTTTCTTCTCTCGCACTTCTTGCATGTGGAACTCACTTCTGGCTTCTTGATCCCCAGACAACTTCAAAAATGTAAATACAATGTCAGTCGTTATGTTTCTGTTTTATTATTATTATTATTATTATTTTCGCTCCTTAATTATGTTTTTCTTTTTCTTATATTCTCCCACACCCAGTAACTTTATGCATCTAAGTGGCTTTTATTGCCTTGCTTGAGGTGAAATAATTAAAAAAGTAAAGATATTTAAGTCCTCTCTTACATATCCTAACTCGGAATGAGAAATCGAGGAGCCGAGTTCAAATTCAAGTCGGGTTCGTTACCTTCTCTTGGGAAAGGTATGAAGTCACCTACCGCCATCAGCTATAGGTTAAAAAATAGGAAACAAAATTGCTAATGCAATATTTACTCACTTCCCCCCCCCCAAGGCAAAACAAAAAATATTCTTGCAATCCAAAATATATTTCGGCTTTAAGTAATCCACAAGGGTTTGATAAGCATTAAAAAAAGCAAAAACAACAAAAAAAACAAAAAAACAAAAAACAAAAAAAACCCAGAAACAAAAATAAAAAAACAAAAATAAAAAAAACAAAAACAAACAAAAAACAAATCGATTATTGACTGCTCGGTTCATGGCCACATATATCTCTTTCCCACAGACGAAACTTCTGAAGCCTCTCGCTGCCCTACCGTTATGTGAAACTATAAAGTGTCACTCATAGTAGTTGAAAGGGTTAATCAAATACTATTTTGACACTGGACGTATGAGAAGAGGTAAAAGGGTTTATGTGAAAACCCCGTATAGGGTTTGGAAAATTGGATGTGTTAAAGACGTTAAGGTGAAAACATGAACTGAAATATGATGCAAAGAAAAAAGAGAAATGTTCTTTTCCTGATATACTAAAAGACAAATAGAATTGTTATGATTCGCAAAGCAGATAATGTAAACAATCTAAAATATGATTTGAGGAATGTAAAATGTAGGCTGCTTGTCAGTCGAAAAACAAATGAAATTGTTATAAATCGTTAATCCATTAATGTAAACAAACTGAAATATGGTTTTCTAAATGGCCAAATGTTTTAATCGGTCATATTGAAAAGTCGACAACAAAGAAAATTCTTTGACGTCAAGGGCATAGGAAAGAATTTATAAACAGAATGTTGTCGAAGAATGTATTGTTTTGAAGAAGTGACCGCTTTGTTTGAAGGTCAATATCAGTTTTCCAAAAATTGAATTGATGTGAATAGTAATGAATCATGAGATGCGGTAGGAGTCAGTCGAAATACATATAAACGGGCGCTTAGGCGGCTCGAAAACCAGAATAGACGAGAAACCAGGAGCAGGGACCAGAGGCCGGAGGAAGCCGCGTGATCTGCTGCCGGGAGAGTTCCCGACATTATTTTTTTTAACATGCTCGAAGTTTTTGAAGGAAAAGACAAAGTACCACGATAGAGATTTAACGGAAAGGGTTAATTTTGTTGTATCAAAAAATATATAAACGTTAGTTTGTTATATATATATATTTTATTTTTGGTAGCGGAAATGTTCTTTTGCTAGAAGGTTCCGCCGCAGTTCGACCCAGCGCTCGAATACGGATGAAATTCGATCTTTACTGTTCTATGATCAAGGAACTCAACGTAGGGCAGAAACAGATGAAGAAACGAAGCGGCCAGGAGATAACCATCAGTTGGCCGGCGGCTGTACTGACCAGCGTGAGAAGAACCTAGTATCGAGACGCTCCAGCCGTTTTGTAGCTATTGCCATGTCAAATGTTCTAATGAGGTACATTCATTAGTCTAACAGTTCAGAATTCACAGTTAAGATTCGCCGTGCCATGTATACTGCGAAAAATCATTTCCATTCTCTTCGTAAGAATTTCCATTCGGGTAGCTTCTTTCCAACAACGGCTACTTTATGAAATAGATTCTCGAAATGATGCATCTCTGATTGTCGAGGGTCAACTGCTATCTTTCCTACGTTCACTCATAATCTTCTCTTTTTAGTCTCTCCTCCTATGTTTATACAACATCCTCATTCGGTAAACCTCTACCTTGAGTAGCTCTTCAAACACACACATACACAAACGCAAGTGTGGTCGAAACATGCACATAACTACAGTAGGGTTTAAAGCTCTGCCTACGTGTACCGAAACGTACATGTTATGGCAGTTACGGATTGGTTGTATATTGGTATATAAATAGATATTGAATGATGACAGGTATTGAATTGAAAACCACAAACAAAATGAAGACTTAAGTAAAAAAATATTGCCAAGTTTATTTTTGTTAAAGTAAATACATCGACAAAAATAAGGTTACAGTGAATTGGGCAAAAAATATCTTTGCATATTCATGTAGAGGGTGAATAGAACGTTGACGAGTATTGTCCCGAGAAGGACAGTTTTGTAGCCTCTGAGAATTGTTGTTCTGAGAAGGACAGATTTATAGTCGTTGATAAGTATTGGCCTGAATAGGACAGTTTTGTAGTCGGCGAAAAAAGAATGTTGTCCTGAAAAGGACTGTTTTTTAAGTCGTTGAAAAATGTGGCCCTGAAAGGGACAGTTTTGTCGTCGGCGAAAAATGTTGTTCTGAAAAGGTCAGTTTTTTAAGTCGTTGAAAAATGTGGCCCTAAAAGGGACAGTTTCTCACGAAAAAAAATGTTGTTCTGAAAAGGTCAGTTTTTAAGTCGTTGAAAATGTTGTTCTGAAAAGGTCAGTTTTTTAAGTCGTTGAAAAATGTGGCACTGAAAGTGACAGTTTCGGAGTCACGAAAAAAATGTTGTTCTGAAAAGGGAGTCGTTGAAAATGTTTTGACAGTTTCGGCGAAAAAATGTTGTTCTGAAAAAGTTTTTAAGTCGTTTTGGCAGTCGACAGTTTCGAGTCACGAAAAAATTTTTGTTCTAAAAAGGCAGTTTTTATGGTCGTTGAAAAATGTGGTAAAGGGACAGTTTTATCCTAAAATGTTCTGAAAAGGTTTTTCAGTCGTCGAGAATTTCCTAAATATCGTTGGTCGTTGTTTATCCTAAAAGCATAGTATAGTTTCCGAGTATAGCTAGCTGGAGCGGCGATCGATGGCTGGCTGGCTGGCTGGCTGGCTGGAATTGCTGCTGCTGCTGAAGATGATGATAGCTGAAGCCGTGGACCGACTTTATGCTGCTGTTCCGAGGTATCTTGATCCGGATTTGTTGCGTTTTTCTTTTTTTTAAATCAGTGTTTGAGTACTTTTTATAGGCTGAGTCAGCTTTACAGCAGTCGCTGATCTTGTGACGGTGAAGTTTCTTCTGGTTGATTTTTTTTAAAGTGGGTGTGCCGCCGGGATACGACACGGTCACGACATGGTAAAGTCTGACGGCATGTGCTATGTAGCTCTTGGTTTCTTTCTGCGTCCAGGACCTTATCTTCCCCATATATTCCTATAAACTGTGCCTCTGTAACTCTCTAATTTAGCTGGATCTTTGCCCTTGTATAGTATGAACATCATTGTAAAAAATTAAATAGGACGTGTACAGGCAAGAAGGTAACATTTGTCCCTCTTCTGACACCATATGTCATGAGTTTTTTAAAACCCGTACTACACAAAGGCAAAAAGTTATGTATGTTGTATATTATAACTCTATATATGTTTGCTATATGTTTCGACTATTCTTATTCTTTTCTCAAACGTACCTATAATGTCCATTAACATAAATCATTATATTTGCCCTTCCAAAAGAGCGTCCTGGGTAAGACGATAAATTACATCCGCGTCCGGGATAAGACGGTAAAATGCAAGGCCTCTGATCAGAAGGTTTTGAGGAGCGTGGAACCACTTCTTAATTGCTGGTGTTCCCAGGTCCGCCCTGACCCGGGTGGTAGCACCTGTTAGGGCCCCAGCTATGAGCAAATAGTTAACCCCGAAAGTGAGGTCAAAACACTATGAAAGTGTAAATATAGGTTTTAATACGAGAAATACTTTGTTAAATATTATTTCCAGCAATAAATATATGGAGAAAAAAAACTATTACCAGCAATACATTTTTGAAAAATATTACCGACAATATTTTTAAAAACTAAATATTACTAGCAATACATTTTTGAAAAAAAAAAATATTAACAGCTATACATTTTTGAGAAAAAAATATTACCAGCAATATTTAAAAAAAAATAAAAAATTATTACCTGCAATATATTTTTGAAGGAAAAATATGACCAGAAATAGATTTTTGACAAAACAAAATATTAGCAGCTATAAAAATTTTGTCGGCATTAAATAACCCATTCTGGTGGATATGCCGTAAAACAAACCAAACCAAACCTTTCCAAAAGAAGTTATAGGAAAAGAGGTTTTCAAAGATTCATAAGTATGTGTAACTACTTTGTCGTTATTTTCTTTATAAAGTATATATATTTTTTTTTATAGAGAGTGAATACTAATCAGTTCACCTGTAATTTGTGTTGGCTCCACTTAATTTATATCGGCGGAGACATATCAGAAATCGCCCCAAAAGTCTAATATTCCAATCATCTAGAAAGAGAGTCCTTTTACCGGTCCTTTACTTGTTCTAATCTGGCGAATTCTAGCTGCTACTATGGGGTTTGGTTGACTATTTCTATTATATACACGGACTCGGGTATAAACGGCTTACTTGGCACATCACGTTGAAACACCAGTTTGATTACCAGAGCCTGATCTGTATCAAGATGGATGACTGTTTGGGAATACCTGGTGTTGTATGCGTGGATGTGTAGGTGGTGCAATAAATAATGGCTTGGAATTCAATGGCCGCGTTCCGATTTCCGTTATATTTACTTTAGCGCAAAATAACCTTGGAAAAGGTATTAATCCACCGCTTCTTTACACCCCAGTTATGGGTTAATTAATAAGACATTTAACATTAAACCATTATTAACCCCCCCCAACCCCACAAAAATCTCGCAGTCTACATTTTCTAGTTTTAAATAATCTGCAACGGATTCATAAGCCGTAAAAACGAAATAATCAATCAAAACATGAGGTATAAACAAAATGGCTGGTGGTGAAATATGGTTAAAAGATCTGAAAATTTGTGTTCCATAAAAAAAACTTTAAGTTCCTGTAGGATTACTAATTTTATCTAAGGCTAGATTTGAACGCATTCGGCAAGGTGTTCAAATGTTCGTTTGCTGTATTGAACAGAATGTTTTCTTTTTTGTTTCAATATAATCTTTCTACTTCATGTCAGCTGAAAATATTAGTCTGAGAAGGCGCAATGTGTCCAACTCCTGGAGGTTAGCCTCAGCTTTGTTGATGGAATGTAAAACGATTTCTCTTATATGGTTAAAAGTTTCGTTTTTGAGGCGTTAAAATTAACAAGCCATTTCTTTCCCCATTTAACAACAGATTTTAAGTCAACTGCCAATTCTACCTTATGGAAGCGATAACATATATTATTAACAAGGAAGTAACTATTTGTGTCATCATCATAGACACCGAGTTGAGAACTGATGTCTTTCTAAATCCCCCCACCCCTCTCAAAGGCCAGTGTACCGATAATGAAGGTCGTCGGGATGGTCTGCTGATGACATAGTTATTCGTAATTGGGATAAGAATGATCAACATTCTTTGCCAAGTGTTCCAAGAAGTAAATCTTTCAAACAAATTATAATCTTATGGCATGGGAAGCTACGTTGCGACGCCAGGAAAAGGATTGAAACCGAGACGACAGGATAGGACTAATATTGCAGGTATTTTATCAAGAATTTCTAAATATAGAGATTTTCCAAGCGTAGATTTGATGTGGCACAAGGCCGAAGGTAGGGGACAACCAGTCGTAATTGTTCTAGCGAGACAAGCTTGCTAACCGCCTCGAGGTGCCCAAAGAATTTCTAAATATATAGCAGGGGAAAATGTGGCCGCAAAATTCAAAGCAAAGACGAATGGTATACTTATAAATATGTAAGATTGATTTTGGCGAGAAAAATGTTATAGCACAAAATAGTCAACCAATTTTTTTTAGCAATTGATTCTATATAATCTTTCCACTTCATGTCAGCTGAAAACATTAGTCTGAGAAGGCGCAATAAGTCACTGTCATGGAGGTTAGCATCAGCCATGTTGATGGAAAGTAAAAAGGGTTCTCTCAGATGATTAAGAAAAAACAGTGTTCTTTTTGATTTATTAAAAGCAACACACCATTCTTTGCCCAATTTCTCAACAGATTGTAGGTCATTTTTCCGATTTGACATTATCAAACCAATCAGATTTACTATTAAGACAATTTCAAATAGTTGTATCATCAGCATGTTTTTGTTTTACAGACATAGTATCACAACATAGTCAACCAATTTTCTTAGCTGCAGACTTATCAATTGCTTCAATATACTCTTTCCACTTCATGTCAGCTGAAAACATTAGTCTGAGAAGTTGCAATGAGTCACTAACATTCTGATGGAAGGTAAAAAAAAGGTTCTTTCGGATGATTAAAAGTGAGCAGTTTTGTTTTTGAGGCGTTAAAATTAACAATCACGTCCTTATCCAGAGTGTAGGTCATTTTTTTTAGATCAGCTGCCAATTTGATCTTATCGATCCTATCAGACAGGTGTGTCATCAGCATAGATACCGAATTGAGAACTGATGACATCAGGAAGGTCATTTATGAAAATTAGAAACAACATAGGGCCCAAGGATAGAACCCTGCAAAACAACCGCATTTATGCAAAAAAAAAAAAAAGATCTAGAAGAGTAGCCATTCAAGACAACCTTCATTTCGCTATTTGATAAAAAAGACTGCATCAGTTAAAAAATACCGTAGTATTTCAACTTGTGAAGAAGACCAGTATGGCAAACCCTGTCAAATGCCTTTGAAATATCTAACACTGCAGTTCCAGCTTCACCATTTTTATCTAAAGCTTGATAGACTCTTGCAGAAATAATTTCTAACACATCAGCTGTTGATCTAGAGAAGCGTAAGTCATATTGTTTATCTGAGAGAAGATCCTGCGATCTGAGATGCTTAACCAATTCAGATGTAATTAGAACCTCTAGTTACTTTCCAAAAAAGAGATAGAAAGCCAATAAACCGATAGTTACAAGAATTGGATAGCTCGCCTGAGTTCTTTAAGACTGGAACTACAAAAGAGGATTTCCAATAAGCAGGAAAGCAAGAAACAGCACAGCATTTATTGTAGAGTTTAAAGAGAACAGGAGTACAGTTCTTAAGGATTATGACAGGGATACTTAGCGTAGAATAGATGGGGCACAAGGCCTCAAGTATGTAGAATCCAGATAGTCTCTCTGCTCTTTCTCGTGCTATTTATGTCTCTCATCTGTTTTTAGTGTTTTCTCGTGTTCAAAAAACTTATGGAGCATGTTGCTCAACTGCTTTCTCGAGAGCCTGTACTTTATAATGCTCCATAAGTTTTCTATGGGGTTGAGGTCAGGAGATTGGGGAGGCCATGTCATAACACTCACCTGCTTCTCATCAAAGTATTTCTTCATCAATTTTGATTTGTGACAGGGAGCATTATCCTGCATAAAAATGAGCTTGGTGGGGTCGATTTGCACCCTTTCAGCAGAAGGGAGCAGACAAGACTCTAATATTGTCTTGTACTGCTCGCTCCTGAGAGTCTTTTCAATAGGTTTCAAGAAACTAGTTCCATGAAAAGAAAAGCATCCCAGAACATTATACTGAATGGATGCTTGACAGTGTTTACTGCTAAATTTACAGAGCTTTCAAAGCTACTTCTTCGGAATTTAGATCGCTTATCCTTTGAATTTAGCTCAACTTTCGTTTCATCGGATAAGAGAACATTTAATAAAAAAATCAGGTGAGTCACTTTTATCGAACAACACTGTATTTAATTAAAAAAAGTTTTTAATTGCTTTTATGGATAAGATATATTATGAAAACTATTGTCTTAATAAAAAAATGTTCGATGAATAATTACTCATTACAAGAATTATTTTCATTCTTTTAAAAAATTGTACGGTTAGGTGATTAAGTAAAAACTATATTTACTAATCATAAAGGTCACTACTATTCAGCGACAATCAGTATTTTAAAATGTGTTTTGAATTTTTAACCTTTAAATATAGAATAACTTAAAACTATATTTTCATAACACGCAGTGAGTCACTTTTATCGAACAGCACTATATATATATATATATATATATATATATATATATATATATATATATATATATATCATGAAAACTTATCTTCGTTGGTCAGGTAGGGTGACGTCTGTCACCCACGGCAACTGGGCCACACCGTGTGCTACACACCCTCATTGATCCAGGATAGTAGTGGGAGGGACCAAAAGAAACAAGTTGCCAAAAAGGAATTACGATTTATTTATTATCAAATTCACCTCAAACAAGGCAATGAAGCCACTAAGACACAAAGAATTACCGAGTGTAAAAAAAAATTAGAAAATATAAAAAAGTAATCAGGAAGACAGAAGATTGGCCTTGCATGTAAATTTTTGAAGGTTAATGTTGGCCTGAAAGCATTAAGCCGGAAGAGGAAGAGAGTTCCACAAATGAATAGGGCTAGAAAAGAAGCTGTTAGCATAAGACTTACGGTTACATCTCCCCAATTCAACCATAAATTGATGAAACCTTGTTGTTAATCTCGTCCTGCGATTAATTTCATAAACTTACCATAACGAAGAGTTCATTTGAACAATTACCATGAAAGTATTTATAGAAAAGGCAGAGGGAAGCAAGTGTACTGAAGCTTACATTTTAAATTGGCGGGTAAGAAAACAACCCATGTGATTCATGCAGGGTTAATTGAATTATCTTTTATCTCTCGTCTCCCTTCTTCCTCGTCTTTTTTATATTCTTGTTTTACACCTGGTTTCTCTACCCCGTATTTATGTCTCTCTTCTCGCTCTATGGCTTCTCTCTTTCGCGGTATTTTTATATTCTTATTTTATATCTAGTTTATCTTCTACCTTTTCATCTCTAGCTTCTATCTCCAGTCTCTCTTCTTCGGCGTGTTTTCCTATTTTGATTTTATATCTACAGAGTGGTCTGAAAGTCTTGTCACCCCATAAGAAAAAGTAATTAGAACTATAGAACAAGTAATCTCTATCTATAAAAGGCAGGATGTTTGTGTGTAACGAATGCACAGCCGCAATTTTCGACTGATTTGCACCAAAATTTACACGCACATGCTCCAAGTTAGTGGAAAGGCCAAGACTAACTTTGCATTTCCCAACTCCCATCGATAGTAGAAATAATCGATTTTTTCTTGCTTCTACGGCAATTTTCATGTAGTTTGCGGCCATTTTGTACTGGCCCGAGTGAGAGCCTATAGCTGGCTGCCACGAATAGGCAGGAAGATTCTATTGGCCAGCGTGAGAGCCAACAGCTGACTGACACGAATGCAAAAAAAAAAAAAAAAAATCGATAGCTGCATTCATCACAAGTGGGAAAAATTTAAATCTGCATGGCACTTTACTCCAGTTGGCTCATTCGCTTGCTTAAACTCAACGTTGATTCTGATTTCGCAGAACTGGGTTGGGTGTGAAAAAGTATTTGTTGTTAACATTCTTTTTTTCATTCGGTTTTTCCAGTTACGAGTCCTTTTTAAAGTTGATCGTTTTGTGTTCAATTTTGTTTAGTTCTTTTTTCGTAACAGATTTAATGTTTAGTATAGAGCTTAGAAAAAATTCGCAGTGTGAGATAGGCAAGAAGTAAGGCATGTAGCAACATCAGCACGGCAAAGAGAGTCCTTTAAAGGCAAGGAAGGGCAAAAATATTTTAAGTCAAGTGATAGCGATTGCTGTATGAGTCGTACGATTTTTGAATCAAGCACGGGCAACGCCGGACCATGCTGCTAGTACAACAATAAAAAGCACAGGTACTGGATTCAGTTTATTCACTTTCATTGACGTTGTCCCACATCGAGAAGGTCTGTATGAAAATCATCAGCCATCTGAAATAAATAAAAAATACTATTTTGGGGTGACAAGGCTTTCGGACCATTTTGTAGTTTATGTTACTATGTTTTATGTCTCTATTTTATATCTAGTCTCTCCTCCTCCAGGTATTTTTATATTTTTGTCTTATATCTAGTTTATCTTCCTCCTTCTTAAGTCTCTCTTTTATCTCTAGTCTCTCTTCTTCCGCCTGTTTTCTTATTTTATTTTATATCTCTTTTATCTTCCACAATTTCTTGTCTCTCTTTAATCTCTAGTCTCTCTTTTTCCACGTCTTTTTATATTCTTGTTTCTCTCCTTCCTTTTTATGTCTCTCTTCGATCTCTAATCTCCTCCCCTCAGCGTATTCTTATTTTATATAGGATTTCTAGTCCATCTTTCCCCGTCTCTCTTTTATTTCTAGTCTCTCTTCTTCCTCATCTTTTTTATATTCTTATTTTACCCCTGGTTGCTTTTCTTCATTTTCCTGTCTCTCTTTAATCTCTAGTCTCTCTTTTTCCGCGTCTTTTTTATATTCTTGTTTCTCTCCTTCCTTTTTCTTGTGTCTCTCTTCGGTTTCTAGTCTTCTCTCTTCCGCGTATTCTTATTTTGTATATGATTTCTTCTCCACATTTTTCTGTCTTTCTTTTTATCTCTGTTCCTCCTCGGGTTACTCTGACTTCTCTTGCTCCCCTCATCCCCGTATTCTAATATTTCTCTTTCATCTCTACTTTCTCGTCTTCATCGTATTTTCTTGTCTTTCCTTTAATTATTCCTTTTTTCCTTTCCCCCTTTCTATCTGTCCCTTTTTTTTCCTCGATTTCTTGCCCTATTTTACCCTAACAGCGACCTACACACAAAATCCCAATAGGCAACGCTCGCTTTCTCTGAACCATAATTGCCCAACAACGCTCCCACTTATATCTTCACTTAAAACGTTTCTTTCTATGCAAAACGAATCGTATATTGCTTAGTGGGCAATATTGTCCAAGTTCGTCCACACATCAACAAGCATAAAGGACAATTTTCGCCTCTGACCTTTCAACCATAAAACACGGATAAAAAGAAGAGTGGGGGGAAGAAAAACGCGTATACAAGTAATCAAACATCAATGCTTGGACAAACATGTGTAAAAAAAAAAACGAAGAAAATAAGTAGACATTCTTGCATACGAATATGTCGGATTCAATACTTGTTTAACGTTAGTTCAGTAGTTACTGCTATAGACAAGAAGTTCAGAGTTTATAGCCTAAGCACAGAGACAAAGTATTTTTCCGCAATAAAAAAGAAACCCCATTAAGAATCCAGGCTTTCTAAGGGAAGGAGTACTGAAAAGTTCTCGTTCCCGAAAATAAACCCTTCCTGATGTTTGGTTATTTGGCTAGATTTCTGGTCGGGCCGAGAACTTTGCAGCAAGCCCTCGGAGATAATAAGAATTAATTATTTGGCCACTACAATGTAACCAAAAATACTTTCCTTACGTCAGATTGCGTTATTGAATTGACTGAGGATTGGCACAAGGTCATGAGTTCCATGATTTTGTAGAGTATATATATATCAATGCCTCACTTGTTTACATTATTCGGACTATTGCCTTCATCTGTGTTGCCATATTTATCACAACGTTTCAACTGTTGTACGCTCCGGCCTTCTTCAGGTGGTTGGAATGTCGAACTGAACCCTTTCTTTCGCTCAATGAGGTAGACTGTTCTAGTTCCACGTGCCATGTCTAATGGATGTCAGTTATCAGTTATCTCCTGTTAATTCCCCTCTCCAAGTTCTCCAACGCCTTAACCAGGTATTGAACTCACACACTTTGGGTTCTGTCACTGGAGCTAACCAACGCCTTTTATCCACTGTGTCATGTGTCCTTGAAGAAGGTCGGAGCGTACAATGGCCGAAACGTTGTGATAAATATAGCAACAAAGAAGAGGACAATAGTCCGAATAATGTAAATAGTGTACATAATACCTCATCTCAGAAATATAGACAAATTCAATGCCTCAGTTTTACAGAATATGGAATCAATATTCGCTGGTTCCCAGACGTCATGAGTTCCAGCGCCCTACGAGGCTGGCATCCCGCTCTCACCCCTTCACTGTCGAAACTCCTAAATGTAGCCGTCTCTTCTACTCTAATAGCTTCATGTCTCGCACCTCTCACCTGTGGAACTCCCTTCCCTTCTCCTGTTTCCCTGTGAGCTATAATCTCCAGCTATTCAAGTGTAATGTCAATCGACATCTCCAGTTGCCTTAATCTATCCACTACCTTCATTCTTTCTTCTATCACTCCTGATTTTGCTATTTTCTGTAATCCCTGGCGTCCTAGTGGCTTCCCGCCTTGCTTGGGGTGAAATGCTTAAAAAAAAAAAAATAGAAAATCACGTAACGGTTTGTATTTAGCAAACAAAACAAACAAAAAACAAGGCCAATTAATACTACTCTAAGAATCTCAGACATTTATCATAGAGTTTCTTCCATTTCCAAAAACAGTTTTCAAAATCGACTTTCTAAATCGCTATCGGATGATTGAACATCTTATCTTTAAGCTCCTCCAACGAATTTCAAAAGAAATTGTAATGTGGGGGAAAACAGAAATACCAAGGAGACAAATTTGGACTGTAGTGGAACTGAGAGACTTCAGGGAGTCGTTGTTAGCTTTGGGAAAAGCCAGAAAAAGTAGGGAGCTAAATCTGAACAGTGGGTGAATAGGAGACTTTAGGGAAGTGATGATAGTTTTGGGAAAAAGCCAGAAATATCAGGATTCCAAATCTGGACGCTGTTGGAGTTGAGTGACTTTAAGAAGGTGATGTTAGTTTTAGTAAAAACCATAAAAGGTTTGGAGCAAAATCTAGACGCTATGGGAGCTAAGAAACTTTAGGGAGACTAAGTTAGTTTTAGGGAAAGCCAGGGACCTAAATCGGGACTGTAGAAGAGCTGAGAGACATTAGGGTATTGATGTTAGTTTTGGGAAAATCCATAAAAAGCAGGGAACCATATATGGACTCTAGATGTGCAGCGAGAGCTTAGGGATGTGAAGTTATTTTTGAAAAAAAAAAACAGAAAAAGCAGAGAGTTAAATCAGGACTGTATGGGAGCTGAGAGGCCTTAGGGAGGTGATGTTAGTTTTGGGAAAATCCATAAAAAGCAGGAAACCATATCTGGACTCTAGGTGTGCTGCGAGACTTTAGGGATGTGAAATTATTTTTTGGAAAAAATAGACAAATCAGTGAGCTAAATCAGGACTGTATTGGAGTTGAGAATCTTTAGGGAGGGGATGTTAGTTTTGTGAAAATTTGTTAAATTTGGACTCTGTGGGAGATGAGAGGCTTTAGGGAGTTGATGTTAGTTTTGGGAAAGGCCAGATAAAATAAAGGGTCAAATCTGCACTGTATAAAGTTAGTACCTTTATGGAGGTGATGTTAATTTTAAGATAAGTTAGAAATAAAAAAAAAGGGCTAAAGCCGGACTGCAGAGGTGTTGTTTGATATTAAGGAGGTAAAATTAGTTCGAAAGAAAGCCTAATGTGGATTATAGGGGAGTTGAGAGACTTTAGTGTGGCGATGATTTTCCTGACGTCTTTGCGAGGCATCATTATGAATACAAAGATAATATTATACACAAGCACACACAACTGCATTTTACTGTCAAGTTGTGAACTGGTCTGCGAGGCGACTTTGCTGCCACCATATTAAGATGCCAAGGCTTATAGTTATTAAAGTTAGCTTAGTAAGGAATGAAGGCAAAATGAAGTCCTTAAGAATCAGCGCTTGATATCTTGGAATTTAAAAAAATCTTTATTTGACCAATGGTGTCTCTGGGAAATATGGAGCTATATCACTCATTAAAGAGTTTTTTTTTTTTTAAGTAACATAGTTTGATTCAAGGCGTAAGGATTGAACTCACTAAGCCCGACAATTACTTTAGGAGATGAGAGTGCTAACCGCCACTCTCAAGTAGGGGCATGTCAGCGATCTGATCCTAACTTTGTTGGATCACACGTTCAGGGCTATATCATTTTATAGAAATTCAAGGAAGTAAATTTAGTGTCACCTATAAAAAAAAAACATTGTACAGTCTCGTCCATTCTTCGTTCTAATATAAAAATAATTTTTTCTTTTACGAGTATCTATAAAAGAGGGCCTTTTCAGCTGTTAGATTAGCATGTGATACATCCTTTCCCAAATATTATTTACCAAGAAAATGGACTGGGCATGATAAAATTCACAAGTGCGCGAAAAAGAGAAAAAGATGTTGAAAGAAAGAAAACGGAGGCCAAATATGATTTTGTGATTATTTCTGCTTGCGTGTACGCATGCGCCTTTGAACCTTGCAGATGCACATGCGCATATAAAATCCAATGCATACGTATATGCACAAACCTGTGCTAAAACGTATAGGGAATTTGATCAATGATGCATAAATATTAACAGAAAATTAATTGATATGGTGTCATTTATTTTGAAGGATATATATCACAGGAAAATAAGTATTTATGCTGTAGAGGTAGTGTAAATATTTTACAAGTGAGCGAATGTACAGACTGCTAAGAGGCTAGGAAGATTCTGTTGGTATTTGGTCGTTTAGGCAGATTAGAGAATGTATGATTGAGCCGAGAGGGTTTTAGAAAGTTCTTAATCACATGCAAAGCTTAAAAATAATTGATTTCTTAGTGAGCAGAGGTCTTCTTGGTCTGCTTGAACAATGTCTCGCATTGCTAAGATTCGCTAAAAATTAAGCATACATGATGAAAATGAAATTTAATCTCCTGACCTCAACCCCATAGAAAACTTATGGAGCATGTTGCTCAACTGCTTTCTCGAGGGCCTGTACTTTATAATGCTCCATAAGTTTTCTATGGGGTTGAGGTCAGGAGATTGGGGAGGCCATGTCATAACACTCACCTGCTTCTCATCAAAGTATTTCTTCATCAATTTTGATTTGTGACAGGGAGCATTATCCTGCATAAAAATGAGCTTGGTGGGGTCGATTTTCACCCTTTCAGCAGAAGGGAGCAGACAAGACTCTAAAATTCTCTTGTACTGCTCGCTCCTGAGAGTCTTTTCAATAGGTTTTAAGAAACGGGTTCCATGAAAAGAAAAGCATCCCCAGAACATTATACTGAATGGATGCTTGACAGTATTTACTGCTAAATTCAAAGAGCTTTCAAAGCTTATTCGGATTTTAGATCGCTTATCCTTTGAATTTAGCTCAACATTCGTTTCATCGGAGAAGAGAACATTTAGTAAAAAAAATCAGGTGAGTCACTTTTATCGAACAACACTGTATTTAATTTTAAAAAAATTGCTTTTATGGATAAGATATATTATGAAAACTATTGTCTAAATAAAAAAAATGTTCGATGAATAATTACTCTCTACAGAATTATTTTCATACTTTTAAAAAATTGTACGGTTAGGTGATACTGTTATTAAGTAAAAACTATATTTACTAATAATAAAGGTCACTACTATTCAGCGACAATCAGTATTTTAAAATGTGTTTTGAATTTTTAACCTTTAAATATAGAATAACTATTTTCATAACACGCACTCGCACACACACACATATATATTAGGGAAATCTATAACAAAGTGGTAAAAGTTTTGCATGATTTTGTCACAGCGATTTGCCTAAAATATATCTCCTTTGCCCATACGTACACGCACACACACACGCACGACCTATATATATATATATATATATATATATATATATATATATATATATATATATATATATATATACGTGTGTGTGTATCTAGAGAGATAAAGAGAGGGACATATATGTTCTGATTGAGTGTTTGTGCCTATATCTACATAAATATATATATATATATATATATATATATATATATATATATATATATATATATATATATATATATATATCCATTAAAAAAATGCATATTTTGTGAATTTCGTATTTTTTTTCTTTGTACTACGCCAGCATTTTTTCTCTTTGTCTCTCCTACTTAGCCCTTGTTAGCATCTGATAACTTATTTTTTTCCAAGTTACTTTACTCAACCCCTGCGGGCCCGAAATATCTACGACTCGAAAAATAATGATCGCAGCAAATATATGCACATCACATTGTGCGCCATCGCCCACACCAGATCGTACTTTGGTCTAAACCTTTTACGCGTAAATGCGCTCAAAGCAAAGTTATCGTATAGAGCGTGTACAGTTCACTTTTGTTATTGACGCTTAGGAAAGAGGTTTATCTACAGAGAATTAGCCGATCATCAAAAGCATCTTCAGCTTCGTCTCTTCTTCATCATCTTTTTCTTCTTCTTCGTCAGATTTAGAATTTTCTTTTACTTCTTTTTTGTCTCTTTCTTCATCTTCAGCTTCTTTTTCAGCTTCTTCTTCTTCTTCTTCTTTAGCTTATGAATTTTCTTTTATTTCTTTTTCGTCTCCTTCTTTTTCAGCTTCTTCTTCTTCTTCTTCTTCTTCTTCTGACTTAGCTTAAGATTTTTCTTTTACTTCTTTTTCGTCTCCTTCTTTTTCAGCTTCTTTTTCAGCTTCTTCTTCTTCTTCTTTAGCTTATGAATTTTCTTTTATTTCTTTTTCGTCTCCTTCTTTTTCAGCTTCTTCTTCTTCTTCTTCTTCTGACTTAGCTTAAGATTTTTCTTTTACTTCTTTTTCGTCTCCTTCTTCTTTTTCAGCTTCTTTTTCAGCTTCTTCTTCTTCTTCTTCTTTAGCTTAAGATTTTTCTTTTACTTCTTTTTCGTCTCTTTTCTTAATTTTCAGCTTCTTTTTCAGCTTCTTTTTCAGCTTCTTCTTCTTCTTCTTCTTCTTCTTCTTCTTCTTCTTCAGCTTCCACCCTCTTCTCTTTTTTCTCCTTCAGCTTCTTCTCCTTCTCCTTCTTCTTCTTCTTCTTCTTCTGCAGCTTCTTCTTCCGTTCCAATTCATCATCTTCTTTTTCAGCTTCTTCTTCGGCTTCTGCTTCTGATTTTTTTATGTGCCATATCCATTAATGACGTTGGCGATTTAGGCTCTTCACAATTTCCTCTTGCTAATCATTTTTTGCTAACCCAGTGTTTCCAAAACTTTTTTTTCTCTGGGAGGAATTTTCGGAATGAAAATTGGCTCACGTCTCACCAAATTTCATATGATAAAAATACATTTAAAAATAAATTAAAAAACCACAAAAAAAAACAGAGAGAGAGGGTTCAGGGGAGATAACCACAGATTCGAAGTCAGAACATTATCATTGATAACTCTCTCCTGCAATTTGCGGACTCTAGTTACTATATTCTTAATACTTGATATAATGCAAAAATATCGCAATGATAGAATCGGTCTATAATTATTTATAACTATTTATACTGGGACTCATGCATGCAATTACAAATCATCCATAATAATATTTTAAATTTTGAAATCATATTTATATTTGGCATATACAATTTTTGAAACCGAACTCTACCGTTTGGGAACCACTTTGCTAACCATTTATACAATCTCTTTGGGTAGGTTATTCGCTAATTTCCTCTGTCCCTCTTATCTTCAATCTATCCTGTGAGTGTCAAATTTTCCAAACCTTCCTTCCTCGTTATGTATGCTATAAATTTCAACTGTCTCTTTCTGATGTTAAATATAAGTTGTAGAAAAATCACGTGGTAGAGATAAACACTTAGTTGTGGAGCAAGCTAAGTGAACAATAATCCAACCTTCAGAAAGAGAGCTATTTATGTTGCCATAGAGCATCTCATTGTGCTAAAGTGGGATAGTCCATTGCTTGGGCTGTGATTGGCTGCTGGTACCTGAGTGGAGGTATTTCTATATAAATACCAGCTTGATTCATCTGTTAGTTTGCAGGGTTTGTATTAAGTTACAACCTGCTTTATTTTTGTCTGCCAGCTGGACGCTAGCTGGGACCTTTACACCGGTAAGTGCTGTTTATTATTGTTATTCTACATAAGTGTGTTCTTTTTGCTTCCAATTTTCTCTTAAACTTTGTTGCTCAACACGTTCAGACTATGGTATTCTCAGCATTCTTTTATAGAACCACATTTCTGTTTGTTTCAAGTCTCTTCTTCATCTATGGGGATATAGTCCAGAAGCAAGCAGTCTTAAATATTGGGTTGGTGCGTAATTATCAGGCGTTTTTGTAGGCGAGTTATTTGTTAATATAATTTGCTGTTTTGTTTTTTTTTTTTTTTTAAATAAAAACAGTATTTTATATTCACGTAATAAAAATGCGTGTCGATAATCATACGCTGCGGAATAATCATTTAAAAATGTTATTGTTGAATTGTTATGTTCCATTTTTAATAAGAAATATTGTTTAAAAAAAAAAAAAGCCTGATAATTATGCACCAACCCAATACGCAGACATCCTTTTTTTTCTAGATACACAAACACACAGAAAAACATAGATTAATTTCATCTGACACAAAGCATGTGGATAGATTTGTCGGCACAGTGAACACGCTAGCCATTTTTTAAAAATGTCATATAATTATTAGGTTGGTGCAAAAATAATGACGTAATAATGTCGTTTTGTGACGTATTTTTTAACGTCAAAAAACGACATTATTACGTCATTATTTTTGCACCAACCTAATATTTACAGAACGTAAGCGATCATAGCCTTTCAGATGTTCTGTAGGCTTATGGCCATATCAGGTTTAACCACCAGTTCCCATGCGATCACGGAAGGTAAGCAACTTTGAGCCTGGTCAGTTCCTAGATGGGAGATCGCTTGGGAATAACAGGTGCTGTAAGCTTGTATCTGCGGGTGGTGTAATAAATAATGCCTCTAAATTGTTAATCGGAGAGCTGAGTTCCAATTCCAGCAGGGTTCGTTATATGCACTTCCGCGCAAAATCCTTTGGGAGAGGGGGAAGGTTTGAATGTGCCTCTTCTCCCTCTCCCCAGATATCATTATTATCTCCCCCCTTCGTTAATCCTAAAAATATCTTCTGACTTTAAATTATCGGCAAAATGTTGATAAGCCGTAGAAAACGAATCAATAAAAAAACATATTTCGTTTCTTTATTACATGTAAAGTAATGGCTGATTTGTTTTTCCTGCTTCAACCCTTTTAGGCTTGTTTAATATCGAATTTTGGGACGAGCGCCCATTAAGGATCGAACTCACTACTCACGATCAACAAGTCAAGCCTCTCTAAACATTAGCCGATAACGGGGCGGCCCTGGAAACTGCTTTGATTTTTTGTGATATATAGTAGAAATAGTTCCACGTTTTTGAATTGTGTAGCCTCTGATGATTCGTAATCTGTATATAGATTTGCGATATCGTGTCATTTTGAGGACAAAGTCGGTCATGAGTCTCCACAGCTTCATAGTCATCATTTATTGGGAAAAAAAAGTTTGCAAGGGTGGTTTCTCAATAATCGCTAAGTGGTTTCCCGTTACACGCAAAGAGATAGATGGAGATAGAAAAGGAAAACACATGCTCACAAATACCCTTTCCAAAGGGTATTTGTGAGCAGGTTAGCCAATACCAAATCTAAAATAGTTTCTATATATTTTTTTTAGTATATCTCTCTTATAGCTTCCATAACACGCGCGTAGACACACACACAAATACACATATGCCTTTGTGTCTGGAAAATTTCAGATATAACGAAAAATATATTTGTAAAAGGACAATATGAATAAAGACAAAAGAAAAATTTTCATTTCGTCGTCCTTTGATGGTCTTTATCAAGGTAGATTAGCTTTGATAAAGCCCATCAGAGGATAAGTTTTAATTTATTAGTGTATATATATATATATATATATATATATATATATATTTAAGTAATTCATCGAGTCTGATAGAAATCTCAGCAGAATGCAGAATGCACTGGACGGCCGTTTCGTCCTACATTTGGGACTCATCAGTGAGTCTACTGAGTTCTCTCTAACCATAGGACTGTGCCCCCTGGAGCCAGTACTACTCTCACCAAGCCGCTCACTCTAGAGCATTAGAAGCCGGTTCAAGCAATGATGTACATGAGTAGTCAATTCTCGGTAGTGGATGCGCACTGCTGATGAGTCCCAAATATAGGACGAAACGGCCGTCCAGTGCTTTCTGCATTCTGTTGAGATTTCTATCAGACTCGATGAATTACTACATTAATGGCTGACCTGTCGTATTCAAGGATAACCGTATACTGGGGAGGGTATCTAATCCCTATTGTAGACGCTTGGTCAGGCGCATTTTGTGTTTTGTTCAACCCTGCAACTATACTGAGCAGACCTTCGTTACAGTTTCTGGGAGAGAAGCATATTATCTAGCGTGATGAAGAATCTGAACAAGGCCAGCACGCTCAAAGCCTCGGTCACGATGACTTGTGACTTCGTGCTAGCACAGCCATAGTTCCGTCTACCCAAATGGTATGATTTCCATGCACATTCCAAGGGTGTCGCACGCGAGGATCGCCTCCTCTAGGCCGATAACATCAAGAACTTACCTTCCTGATAAATTGATCATGGTGAGATTCGAACCCGGGTCTCATGGTCAGAAAGCGAACCTTCTGACCACTCTAACCACCTGTTCATATATATATATATATATATATATATATATATATATATATATATATATATATATATCGGCTTGGATTGAGGAATCGGAGATATTACATTCACTTACGCGCTAATACCCTTGGGAAATGTGTGAATCTTCTTCACCCTCCCTCTATGGGTAAAGAGCAGGACAGACTGAGTTTTATCACTTTGGATGGCAACTAGTCTAGGAGAAGGACAACTCTGAATTCAAAAACCTGCGGAGGGTCGTTTGGGGACCCCGTGGCACGTAGTGCACTAAGTCTCTGTATTCTTCCCTTCAAGAAATGGATGGTTCTGCACAAAACCTTCACTACTATAATCAAAAAATTTATATGCTGGTTGCGGGCTGTTAGTTCCCTAGGAACTGATCTGTTTGACCCTCATACGTCGAATTCAACGGGAGAGTCGGGGTATATATATATATATATATATATATATATATATATATATATATATATATCATTTTGGTGGGCATCCATGCTTGTATAAATAACACTATTTTCTTGTTTAAGCATTGAAATTAACGTTTTAATGTGTCAAAAGATACAATTAAAGAAATGTTACCTTTTAGTAGGGACTGAAACTCCCCTTTCTCACATTTTATACAGGTGTGCTTTTATTTTTGAACCACATAGGCCCTTAAAAGTTAATAAATCTCAATTAACTTTTTAAGAAATATATATATATATATATATATATATATATTGTTCATTTTTTTCATGGTCTTATATTTTTGGTTCTTGATTTGTTACAAGTTGATTAGTGGGACTGATTATTGATTTATTTATTTGATTCATGATCTATTTTGAATTGATGGAGATTGATTCTCAATTTGTTACGATTTTATCAGTAAGTTTGATTCTTGATTTTTGTAGTGAGTAACGCAACAATTCAACTGATGATAACAGGTAGGCACAAAGAAACCCGGTGTCGCACGTCCAACCTTCTCACGAGCTGAAAGCCCTCTGCTCAAACAGCAAAAACGAGCCTGCTTTATACAGCCGCGGACCGACCACGATTTGCATGCGAATGATGAGACAACGAGATTTCGCGTTAACTAATCGAGACCGCCCGGCATAAAACGTGGGCGCCGCCATTTTGGTTTTTCTTTTACCGTTGGAAGGACCAGAGTTTGCATACTGCGCAGATTCGAACGCGTTTCCGAGGTAAGCCATTTTCACAATTTTCCCCACAGTTACGAACTGCATAAATCTCGATTTCTTACGAATCAATCTGTATACTTGATACTTTGTTATGGATTCCTCAGTGAGCTTAAATTCCTTGTGAAAGGCATGATGGATTCCGACGAGAAAAGCTGCTTGACATGACACAGTAAACGAGACCTCATTAGCAGCAAACCTAGCAACCGATTCGATATAAACACTCCACTTCATATCAGTAGAAAACGTGAGACAAAGAAACCGCAATAGGTAGCTCTCCTGTAGTTTCGCATCAGCCATACTGAATGAGAGCAAAAGTTCTCTATGATAATTAAAACATAGAATGACACTCAGAAACGCTATCAAGTGTAGTGGATTGGGTGCTATGTCTCTTTGTCTCATTGTTGAAATAGCTAGATCTAACCGTAAGTTCTCTTTTAATAGTTTCTTCTCTTCACTTATCTCTAGTGGAACTTTTCCAAATTCTCGCTTCTCTGCCACCTACAGTCTTCAAAAATTTAAATGCAGTGTTAATTGCCATCTTAAATCTTCCTAAATTCTGTTATTTTTCTCTCCTTTTTTTTACTAAAGTTTTTTTTTCTCTTCCACTCCCAGTAACCCCCAATTGCATCTTAGTGGCATTATCGCCTTATTTGTAGTGAAATGATTAAAAAGAGAAAAAGAAGAAAACACTTGTCTGACATCTTCTGCACAGACAAGAATTATAAACCCAATGCGTCTCCCGTAATATCTCTAGGGGTCTCATCAACTGAGACTTGTCGATTGGCCAAAATTAAGTTATGAAAATGATCAGCAATTTCAAGATACCGCTGAAGGTGTCCAAGACCCTGCTGCATCATGGACCTCAAAATCTCCGCGCCAGAAATTGGCAAATCACTTCTTCACAGCTGAGTATGACGGGCAATTTTCTTCAGAAAGAAACAGGAAATTCTTAATGGCCTGGATTTCAACACTTGAAGAAATGTCCGCGCTTTCCGTTGACATGGTTAATTCAATGATCTGAAACAGATTCAAATTGGCACTTTACAAGATAAAAGAACACGCTTTCCGGCTACAGTGACAAAATAACTGTCATATTCTGGGAACAGAATTTCCCAGCAGCTCCATGTATATACGAGTGTAGCTTCGAAAGTAATGCTTCCAAGATTATTATAATGGGTCAAGATGTCAGTGGAGAAAGTTGTTCGTATTGCAGAAGAGTCATATCAATAATGGCGAGAACGATAAGTATGAGAAGCCAAATTTAACAGCGTTTTATGGATGCTATTGTTTATGGCTGTCGAAAATACATTGTATTGGCAATGTGTAAAATTTGGTTTTGCAGCTGATTTGATTTAACTAAGGGTGTTATCCTGTCCTTATATCTGCTTCAGTTTCACTGTATATAAATAGTAGACATATATATATATATATATATATATATATATATATATATATATATATATATATATATATATATATATAGTAGGTCTGCTCTACGGTTGTATTGAGCTCTTTTAGTTAATTGTTTACTCGTATCGGGTTTTTTCTTTTGGGCTTTGAACCTGTATCTGTGCGATTTTTTCGACAGACTTTCATGTTCCTGGCTCTTTCTTTTTTAAAACCTTTTTTCCTTAGAGATTGATTTGATTATTGGCAAATCAAAAATTCGAAGGTTTTTCGAGACATAGTTAGTTATATATATATATATATATATATATATATATATATATATATATATATATATATTGCCAGCAGATTCCAGTATGTTTGGTTAAATAATATAGACGTATTATGTCTATTTATTTTAGTTTTAATCCTTTCAAGTCCATGAATTAATTTCTTGGTGGGCGTAGAGAATTGAGTAAGAAAAATTCTAAAATTTCCTTTCAAATAATTTTTGTTTTTCCAAGTATTTTCGATCTCATCTGAGACCATCTTCAGGGTTTGCATATCTATGGATGTGTTATGCATTAACACCGTAATTTTGAAATATTTTTCACCGCTATGAACAATTCAAAAAAGACTCATAAACACTAATATATTCCCCACTGATCCAAGTAAAGATATAAAATTAATTATATAATTAATTAAATTTAATTAAAGTTAATTCGTGAAATTGAAAGGATTGAAAGTAAAATAAATAAACATAATACATAAAATAATACATACATACATACACATCTATCTATCTATATCTATCTATCTATCTATCTATCTATCTATCTATCTATGTGTGTGTGTGTGTGTATGTATATATATATATATACATATGTATGTATATATATATATACAAATACACACATATATATATATATATATATATATATATATATATATATATACACACACCTATGAATACATATATATCTGTATGTAGATATACGACCTTGTGCAAATTAATTGAAGCAATACGAATAATTCCGTTATTAATCGCATTTTTTTTTCGCATTTTTCCAATGAAACATGAACTAGTTCACATGTTAGTACTCCGTATGACTATACTCCGAAATCATTCCTCGCAGATTTACCAGATTTAAATCAGGAGAGTTTCCGGGCCAGTCTATAGTATTAGGTTGGTGCAAAAATAATGACGTAAGAATGTCGTTTTTTAACGTTAAAAAATACGTCAAAAAACGACATTATTACGTCACTATTTTTGCAGTGTGTTTGTGCAGCGTTACAATTTTCGTACTCTTCCTTGGAGTAACGTCTATTGCAGACAATCGCCGTAGGACAACTAATTGACAGTCGAGACAATAGTGTCTGGGCGTCATAAAAATCTGAGGCAATCACGAATGACGCAATATTTTTGAAGGCCAAACAAATTTCTTCATACACCCCGAAAATAGATTCATATTACTGCACATCACAGGAAATGACTTAATCTGAGGAAAAAAAAAAATAGAAATCGATTATACCCTGTTATTCCAGTGGGTCTAAAACTGACCGTGTAGTGAAAGAAAGGAAACTAAAGCGCTTGTTTCAATAAATCTGCACAAGGGTGTATATATATTGCGTATCTTTTGGCTGTATGCTTTCATTAAAACATGCCTCATTAAATAATTTAGTATCCTTATTAAAGAAAGAAAGAAAATTACTATGTTGACGCATATTCATTTTATTTCGATTACTTTCGGGATTAGCACAATGTGTCATCAGCGTCTTGTTTTTCTCTGTTGAGCTTATGTCAAAAGTACTCGGGATAAAATGAATATGCATTTTCTTTCTTCCTTTAAGTAGTATATTAAGAAACTTGTCCATAATTACGAGTGGATCCTATTAAAATAACTAGATAAAACGTGGTCCCAATCATGGGAGATCAACCCCTGATTCCCCCTCCCAATTAAACGCTAACAGCTACACTGGCCTTTTATGCTAGCCAACATGTATCTATGAGCGCTCTTTTGTCAGTCAATTTCAAATTCTATGTTGTGTTAGTAGGACTCGCCTGGATTATGCCAACGGATTAATACCTATATATATATATATATATATATATATATATATATATATATATATATATATATTGGTTAATAAAAATAGGAAATATTGTAAGAAAAGAGTCTTCGGGTGGTTGGAATGTCGAACTGAACCCTTTATTTCGCTCGCTGGGGTAGACTGTTCAAAGATCTCTTGACTCGTGAAACGAACGGTTTTGATTCCTATATCAAAACTGTTTATATCTGAAAACCCTCGATCTTCGATAAAAAAAAAAAGAACATTTCTCCAAGAAGTAACGCAAATTATATATATTGTTTATGTTTATTCTTGAGTGGCTCGTTGCGCCTTTTCGGGCTAACGTTTGCCGCTGACATGAAGTGGAATGATTATATTGAATCAATTGCCGCTAGGAAAGTTGGTTCACTGTGTCGTCCAAGACGATCTTTCTTGCCAGAATCTATCTTACACATTTATATATCTAACATTCATATGTAGCCCAGAGCTGGGGATTAGTGGTAGAAGAAAATTATACACACCTTTTCCAAGGTATTGTGCGAAAGTGAGTGCGTCGATCTTTAACGAAATTTGAACTCGGCATGCTGATACAAATTTCCACACTGATAACTACTACTACATGCGCACACACACACACATATACACAACACACACACACGCACGCACACAGACATGTTCGTAATGCCAGCATCCCCTCTCCTTCGTGCGCATTAGATATTTACTAACCTACCCACGCGGTCAAATGTAACACCAAGCCGAACTTAATGTGGGGTGAACCGGGCCCGCTGGCCCGGGCAAAATTCCCCGTAAATACCGTATACACGGGATCGGGTAGCTGTCTACAATCCCCAGACCAGACATAGCCCTTCGACATAGCCTCGTCTGGGTTCCGCTCTGGCCGGAAGCAGAGAGTTTGACAAGCACACAGTGGAAGACTACAGTGCGCATGTATAATCACATCAACGTAGACCACTCTTTAGTCCAATGAAGTTCAGAGGACGCGTCAAATGAAATAGTTTTTTCCTCTCTAACATAGATTTTCCTAAAATAAATTTATAGGTCATAATGGACTTACGACCACGATTGGTTACGACCAACAGGTCGGAAATCGATCTGATTTTAAGCTGGCCTGTAATTAATTTTGCAATTTTATTTTTATCGTTCATTAAGCATTATTGTACTTATTTTACGTGGATGTTTTGTTTACTTTGATAGAATTTGTATAATCTCTCTCCACATTGCGTTGTTCCATATTTATACGTTCGTCAGGTTTAAGTCAAACACTGCCCACAACAGTATCGTTGATTAAATATTTGCTAAACATTCAAGAAAACAAAATACTGGTGCAAAAAATCAAAACAAAAAACAAAAAAATACAAAACAAAATAGTTTAATTGAAAAAAATACCAAACTACATATTAGGTCGGTGCATAATTATCAGGCGTTTTTGTAGGCGAGTTATTTGTTAATAAAATTTGCTGTTTCGTTTACGATTTTTTAATAAAAATCTTATTTTATTTTCATGTTATAAAAATGCGTGTCGATAATCATATGCCCCAGAATAATCATTTATAAATGTTGTTCTTGAATTGTTATGTTTCTTTTTTCATAATAAATATTGTTTAAAAAACGCCTAATAATTATGCACCTACCCAATACAAATGCAAACTATCATATTAAACGCATGTGCATAGGACGTAAGTCGAAGACCTGTATACCAGAATTTGAAGTCAGCACTCTGAACCAACTTTTCACGCCGAAAACCAGTACAATCATTTACATTTACTTCCGTGCTAATACCTTTGGGAAAAGGTATGAATCGTCTACTTCTTCCGCCAGCTATGTGTGAATAGCAGGACAGACCGGATTCTATAGCCTTGAATGGCAACTGGTCTACCGCAGAAAGAAATGGCAACCTACTGCGGGAAAAAAAATCTGCCCCGTCAGTCATGCATCCAAACATTCATGATCGGCTAAGCGTGTATCACGCATGGCACATAATTGACTGATGCGCTAGAGCCTGATATAAACATACAATAATGTCACTATATACATACATACATACATACATACATATATATATATATATATATATATATATATATATATATATATATATATATATATATATATATATGTATATTGTGATTTTCTAACACAGCATTGGTGTGACACAAGGCTGAAAGTATGGGTCACTGAGTGAGGATAGAACTCACTATCTATCTATCTATCTATCTATCTATCTATCTATCTCTCTCTCTCTATATATATATATATATATATATATATATATATATATATATATATATAGGGGGGTCTGAAACTATTTCATTACTTATCTATGCATAAACATATCAAGCACTAAGAGTCTTTTTTCTTTTTCAGACAATCGATGCATCGATGGTTTGAGGAATACATTTTTTGTTTTTATTATGGAGCAACACACGAAAACTTCCCCTCCGGTGTGGGGCGTTTCTTCTCTCTCCCTCTCTCTTTCTCTCACTCTCTCTCACACACACAGTAGTGGCTCCATTTTTATTGATTGAATTTTCCCCTTTTGCGATTTGTGGCCCGCTTCCCTGTTGGATCATTCAAATGAGGTACTTATCCGAAAGTGTCTCTTCATTTTCACACAATTATCTTTCATTGTCGGTTAAGTTGTTTCTCCTGCGGCGATCATGACCGATTTTATTTATTTATTCTCACAAAGTAGAATATCTCGTAGACAACACACCGAAAGAGGACCCTGGTATCTTTAGCTTATTCGTTTGCCCCGTAAATAGGAAAAAAAATTGAAGCGAATATAATAATAATAATAATAATAATAATAATAATAATAATAATAAAAATAATAATAATAGTAATAATATAAGATTTTGGGAAAGACTGAGTCGTAGATGGGGAAAGGAAAGAGAATATAGAAAAAAAAACTAACGTGAAAATATGGGTGGGATTCTTGTTAAAATTGAATAATTTTTTGAGTAGAGGTTTTTGAATGATATTCGCCTATACAAAATAATACATAAAACTCTTAACAAGTACAGGGTAAAATAATAATAATAATAATAATATATATATATATATATATATATATATATATATATATATATATGAAAATAAATAACCACAAGAAAATAAATTATATACCATTGCATTTACTGTAGGCGATATCAACAAAAACAGCCGCAGTAAAACCTCTTCACACACACACACACACACACACACACACACACACACACACACACATATATATATATATATATATATATATATATATATATATATATAATGCCTGGCCACTCGTATCCGAGGATGCCCGTCTAGTAGGGCGGCTAGCTAATCCCTGTTCCAGACGCCTACTCAGGCACATTTGTGTTTGTTTAACACCTACAGAGCCCACCTGTGGCTTATTATGCAACTCTACTGAGCAGACCTTAACTTCGGTTTCTGGAAGAGACTGCATTATCTATCTATCTATCTATCTATCTATCTATCTATCTATCTATCTATATATATATATATATATATATACACACACACACACACAGTAACACACACACACACACATATATATATATATATGATAAAATAAAGAACAAATAAGAAACGTTCAACAATCTTAACATGTTTCACTTTTATTAAAGCTTCATCAGAGAATGAGATTTGGAGAAACAGATGAAAGAAATTATGGTATTTTTATTTTTCCGTTGTTTGATTTCCGTTGGTCAATTATGTTTCATGCACATTAGATTCATATGTTTGCAAATCTTTCGTTTTTGAATTATTAAGTTTAAAGTAAGTTTACGGTAGATGGCATTGTGTTGACATTAGGACTAGGTTACATTTGTCATTCGTGTACATTTGTGGCTAGTCTGTTTTCAACTTTTAAAGTATGTAGTAGTGTTTTAATTGAGAAGTGTTCCGTTTAACAATGGCAGGATATTTATATCGTGAGCAGGCAAAATATGATTTTTTCATATGGCGGCGCGAATGATAATGGTCTCGAAGCTGCAGGCTGTGTCACATTGCGCTTCCAGACCAAAGGCAGCCGAGTCATCCAACATTTGTTGCTATTTATTGTCATGTTGCTGAGACATGATCTGTGGCACCACAAACTATTGATTGAAGAAGGCCGATATCCGTTCATACGCCTAACCACGAAGAACACATTGTACAGGCAGTTAGAGATGATCCAGGCATCAGCATACGTCAAGTAGCACTAGCATGTTGTACATATTATTGTACCACATGGATGGTACTTCATGAGCAACTCCTGTCTCCGTATTATTTGCAATGTGTGCAGGGTCTTTCACCCTCTGATCGCTCACCACGGGAGTACTTTTACCGATGGTTTATTGCACAAACTGTCGATCCGTTGTTTGTCTCTTCATTCTTGCTTACGCAAGAGACAACATTTAGAAGAGAAGGAATAAAAAATTTGCACAAACAACATTTGTGGACCGTTAGGAATCTCCATGGTACAATACAAGCTAGATACCAGCATCAGTTTACGATTCATGTGCGGGCTGGAATTATAGGTGACTGTCTGGTAGGTTCATATGTTCTTCCAGTACGTCTTACATGAGTTGTCTACAAGGACTTTATTTCGAACACACTTACAAACCTGCTAGAGGATGTACTCCTGCTAATACGAAGATGCATGTGGATCATGCATGATGAGGCTCCAGTACACTCTAGTTACATTGTTCGCGATGCACCGGCTGACATCTAACTTGAAAGATGGATAGTTAGGGGAAGGCCAGTTTCATGGCCTGCGCTCTCCCCCGACCTCAATCTTTTGGATTTTTTTTTCTGTGAGGCCACCTAAAACTGGCTTATGCAGCAGACATTAATAATGCAGAGACGCTTCATAAAGGCGTCACATCGGCCAGCGAAACCATTCGACACGATGTGGGAGAAATTTGAGAGGGTTCGCCAGTCAATAATTCGACGGGTGTATGCGTGTATAGAAGCAAGCGGAGGACATTTTGAACATTTCTTACGATTTGCTGCGTGGAGGTACAACGATGGCCTTTTGGACATATGTTTATATAGACATTTTACCTTGTTTTTGGTGACAGGAGCCCGCCTCCAAAATTTGTAAAAGTATTTTGGATTGTCTTAGATCGTACATTTAACAGCGTCTTAATGACTCAAAAACGAAGTATATATATATATATATATATATATATATATATATATATATATATATATATATATATATATATATATGAAAATTTCTCTGACTTAACCAGTAGAGAAGACAATATTTATGAATAAAAAAATGACAATAGGAAAACTGGTAATTGCTGACGCGTTTCATTTTCGTATTTTGCTTTGATAAAGTCCACATTGGACGAAACGCGTCAGCAATTACCAGTTTTCCTATTGTCATTTTTATTCATAAATATATATATATATATATATATATATATATATATATATATATATATATATGTGTGTGTGTGTGTATATCTAATTTTTAGAGTCTGTCTATATTTCTGAGATGAGGTATTATGTACATTATTTACATTATTCGAACTATTGTCCTCATCTTTGTCGCCATATTTATCACAACGTTCCGGCCTTCTTCAGGTGATTGGAATTTCGAAGTGAACCCTTTATTTCGCTCATTGGAATAGACTGTTCTAGTTCCACGTGCCATGTTTGATGGATGTCAGTTATCAGTTATCTCCTGCTAATTTCCATCTGAAAGTTCTCCAGACCACTGCCTTAACCGGGTATTGAACTCACACTCTTTGGGTCCTGTCACTGGATCTATACCAACGCCTTTATTCACTGTGCCATGTGTCTTTAGTTATTTTTTCATATAGTTTTATTAAAATATAATTTTTAATATAATGTTTGATATTTTAATATAATTTTTTATATCATTTTTTAAATATTTTATATCATTTTTTTTTGTAATAAATACCATTAATCTCTGTTTATTTAAATATAAAATAAAATATTAATCTATTTTAAATGAAACATATATTTAAAAAAAAAACTATAATGACCGTATAATATATGTACTGTGTCAGCATTGCGTTAACCGGATATTTTTGTAATAATTAAAATTATGTATAAGTCATTTTCTACCCAGCACCTGAAGATTGCGTTGGGCATGAAACGCCGAGCCGTGCTACCGGTGTGGGATAATATGTATATTTGTAATATATACTTAATACCTCATTTAATTACATCGCACACTGTTATATTAAAGTCAGCACTCTATGTGCGATATATATATATATATATATATATATATATATATATATATATATATACAAGTATAAGAATGGTATAGACAGAATCAAATTCCAATAACCAAAAACACTATTTACTTTGGCCTTAGAGTTCGCTCAGGAATACTCAAACATATCTGATAATGAACTGGATATCATTTTGAAATGTAAAGGGTCTGTTCTGATTTACGCCGAAGAACAATGGACAAAAAAGATTTCCGGCGATAATTTTGACATCTCAATGGGTTCCTTAGATTCTGCTGAAACCTCTGACTTGTTGAAATCATTTCTTTTATACAATTTAAGTGCTCCTCATTGCCTAGATTCTGACAGAATCGGATTATATAGAGATGATATCTTATTAGTAGCTAATGACGCTACAAAATTTAAGGTAGATCGTATTAGAAAAATGATCCATCGGCGGTTAAAGGATTTAGGTCTTAAGACTAAAGTTATGACCAACATTAAACAAGTAGACTTTCTAGATGTCAGCCTAGACCTTGATGATAGTTCTCTTCAGCCTTATATGAAGGTTAATTCTAACCCATTATATGTACATCTTAATTCCAACCACCTGTTATTAAGCACATGTCCTCCACCATAGAATTTCGAATCAGTGCTAACTCTTCTAGCAAAGAGGTTTTTAATAAACATAGTGAATTTTATAATTCTTTCCTTAGAAATAGCGGTTATAAAGATACCACTATTGAATATAGAAATCCTATTTTTTATGACCACAATAAGGATCTAGGATGATCATCTGGTTTACTCCCCATTTCAACTGTTATGGTCCAGGTTAGGACCAAGGAAGAACAACACGAACACAAGAGTAGAAAATAACGAAGATATATTACACGAAATAATAATACAAGATGTGGAAGGTGTTAGTATGACTGGTTTGGAGTGAACTACTATCGGCTCGACTCGATTCGTCCCTCTCTCTTGAGAGGCGTAGCATACATAGTGTTAGGAAGAGTTCATTCTGTAGTTATAGGTAAGGACCCATGAGATTTCTACATCTTATCAAAAACATTTTCTCAAAACCAATTCACTCAGTAAAATATTCAATTATAATACACTTAAATTGTGCTGATAACCTGAAAAAATAATTAAAAAACATAATAACAAAAACTCAAAAAACTTATTGCAATGTTACAGTGAGTAAGACTAAGTATAATAACACTATATAGCAATAATAACATGTGTAATTGGAATAATCTCAATAATTGCCCACTGCAGAATAATTGTTTAGCTAGTTCTCTAGTTTATCTCAGTACTATTCCTACACTTGAAAACCCCAATATTAAAAAAAAAGATACATTTGAAGTGCTATGAATACGTTCAAAAACCGTTAGTATCGACATGTACAATCTTTCAACAATAATAATCATAAATACAAGACTTCGTTGTCCAAGTATGTTTGGAGTTTAAAAGAAAAAACAAAACACCTACTGTTAAATGGAAATTAATTAAGAGAGTTCGAGCGTGCAATTCTCTATATGCCCTTTGTTATCTATGTCTTAACGAAAAATTGAAGATGATTAGATTTAAAGACAAGGTCGATCTCTTAAATCAAAGGAATTAACTCACTGTCAATTGTAAACATAGCTCAAAATTTAACTTACAAAATGGGTAGTAATATTTTCAACAACAATGTAATATTGTAAGTTTAGATTGTTATTACTTCAATTATTTAATAGTCCTTCTATCTATTTGTATCCATGCACACATATATGTATATGTATATATAGTTGTTTGTTTGTTTGTGTGTGTGTATAAAGTGTGTTCCAATAATTTGGAGCGAATTTAAATGTGAATTAATTTTAAGCGTCTAATGATTTTTTCATTTTCTCTCGGATTTGGGCGATATTATATTTCACACATAATTGCCATGTCTTAAATAACTTGATCCAATAGAGAAATAAATTTTTACTAATAACACTGATTTCTTTACTGCTAACTTTGACCCGTCTTAATAAAACACCCTTACATATAATTCGTCTTAATGAAACACCCTTTATATATATATATATATATATATATATATATATATATATATAATGTCTGTATATGTATTTATATATTTGTGTATATATGTGTTTATATATGGATATATGGTATGTGTATGTTTATATGTATATGCACATATATTTATATATATAGTGTTTTTAAATGGATTATCTATGCTAACTATAATCTACACTTGTTTGTTAGCGATTTAATTTAGAATAGCTCGTTGACTTAATACTAAACAATTGTGATTCGTTAGTCGAGTTGGTCAACCAGATGACTGGCTGATCGGTTGAACTCTCTGCCTTCGGACGGGGAGGAACCCGAAAGAGGCTACGCCGAAGGGCGGATTCTCTTTCGGGGAGGTAAACCGACCCTGAACCCGTTTATACGGGTTCAAAGGACATATTTTTGGCCGAGCCCACGGGCTCGGAGATCCCACGGGCTCGGAGATCCCACGGGCTCGGAGATCCCACGTTAAACTGGCCTTGTGCCACATGATGCCCTCGTGGGGGGAGGTGACTAAATATCGTTGTGATTCGTTATCCATTAATTTGGAATGTTTTCTAAATTCATGTTTTTTAGTAAGTATGTATGTCTACTTCTGTTTATATGGTGGTACACACTTAGATAATTGTGTCTGCACATGTGTGTTTGAGTGTTGGTTTATTTGTGTGTTTTTATATGTGGGCTGATATGTTTGTTTACATTTAAATGTATGTGTAAATATGTGTATATGTATATATCTCTATATATGTTTGTGCATGCATGTATTTATGAATATATTTACATATGTGTGTCCGTGTATATATTCATACATATATTGTTATATATATGGGTACATCTATATATGTGTGTAAATGTGTTTTCATTTCTGTGTATATACTGGTTCTTTTTTTCCGTGTTGTATTTTGTTTGGATATGCGAATTTGGCTGTTAGATTTTTTTTAAATATGTGTATGCGTATATGTAGGATTTGTTTATTTGTATGCATATGCTTGTCTTTTTTCTTTGCTTTGTTCATAGCCGAATATTTGTTTTTCAAATTCGTAACTGTCATCAATTAAGCCCTTTTTTTTCTATATATCTTTGCCCATGTATGTAAAATTTTGATAGTTGGTTTGTACTCGCTTATTAATACTTTTAGGCTTGAATCTTGGTAAGTCTGTTTATGTCTTTATTAGTATGTGTGTGTGTGTGACTGTTTGCATATGTTTTTAAGTGTATATATATGTATATGTCTGATATTTTCTTTGGCGTGGGTTTCCTGTGTCATCCACGTTTTTGCGTGTTTATATATTTAAATATTTGTGTATTAGGATGTAATTGTGTCTGTATTGTCATTTGTAAAACTTCTTCCTATGCCCACATCATCTGAATTCAGATCCATTCAATGGTATCTAAGTTGTTACGATGTTTGAATCTCCCCAGATTAGCGTTTGCTCTGAAAATTTGGCTTTTCGATTAAAACAATAAATAAAAAAATATATGGATATTTTCCTCCGTTCCTTCGAATAATTTTATAACATTTTAAACTTAATGCAAGGTTAAATTTAAAATTTGTAATTTTTATTTTTTAACTTTATAGTAAAATTAAAAATTAATCAGAATGATTTCTAATTTACACTAACATTAACATTAAAGCATTAATAAATTGTATCTAACAAGTTTTTTGAATTATCATATACTTGTATTTCGATTAGTCATTGTAGTTTACGTAACAATGTTTTCAATAGTGGCGTTTGGTTGTTTTTGGACTTTTAAAAACTCTTTATTCTGCAATCAACACCATCACTTGACAAGACACCAGAAGTGTTGAAACAAAATGGCGATTTTTGTATTGATGTTATAACATGATTATGTTATAATTTGTTAATAAATACTATATATATATATATATATATATATATATATATATATATATAAGCCTTATCCACAGACAGACTGTTTCGCTGTTTCACAGATCATCAGTGTGGCTAGACATCCGGTTGCCTCTAGCTAGGTTCGAAACCCGACTGAATTGGTGTCGGTCGGAAATTCTAACCATTAAGCCGAATGAAAGTGAATTTTTTAGCGTATTTATTTTTAGAAACACGCCCAGTGACCGACAGTGACTCAATTCGCATCTGCGAAGAGAGGACGTAGGAGAGGACGCTAACGCAAAAAATGGTTGGACAATGTTTGGGCAGGTATGACTACCAGAATTGTTGATGCTGATGGCTGCCGTTGATAGAGGGTTGTGTGGTTTCTGCATTCGGATCCGCCCTACGATTACAAAAGTAAAGGGGGTGATAATGATGATATATATATATATATATATATATATATATATATATATATATAATGGAAAAACGTAACTCATCATCGAAAACACAAAACAAGATTTATTGCTCTCAATACTACACATTGAGCTCTCTTTATGAATCTATCTTTTTAATATTTAATATTAAAAAGGCCTACTTGGATTATCCTTTTTACTTACGGATTTGATATCTATCTATCTATCTATCTATCTATCTATCTATCTATATATATATGTGTGTGTGTGTGTGTGTGTGTGTTTTGGCAGCATGTTTTCATTGGGACAGGTTTCGTTGAATAATTTAGACATGTTCTGTCTACTTATTTTCAATAGGATCCTTTCATATTCGTGGGTACGCTTTTTGGCGTCGTAATTGAAGAACGAGATAAAATCGCCTTGTTGATACATATTCCTTTTATTTCTGAGTACTTTCGACATAGCACAATGTCATCATCAGGATATTACAAAATAAAATATTGTAATGTTCCTTATTGTCAAAACCAAAATTGTTGTGTTTATCTGAAAGTTAAATTTCTTACATTTGGAGTAAGGATCGGCGTGTCAGTGTGTGACCGCTGAAATCGTTTAAGGAGAGTTAATTAAGTATGGTGTGACGAGTTTTTTTTTTTTTTACGAAATGAGTAGTAAAAAGAGAAATGATTAGCACAAACCTTGGCATTTCAAACTATTTATTGTACACTTTTTAAAACACTTGTGGAGTATTTATAATTAATTTTCTTAAGGTTTAGTTTCAATTTTTTGATATGAATAGCTTCAAGAATTTTTGTGTTTATTCTTTTCTTGGAAAAGTATAGAGGTGTTTTCAACAAGGATTTTTCTAAGTTGCGAATGTGGACAGGTATGTTGTTGTAAATGTTTAGAAATAATGGACATATTATTTAAATGAAAACTTAGCTGCCGAGACCACGTAAAAAAATAAAATTAATTATATACTACACTAAATCTACTATATCTAATGCAATCATTTGTAATTACTCTTCCCCGCTGTTGAAACTTGACTAATGCATGGAATAATAATGCAACACAAAATGTACTTAGAACAAAATGTATTGAAACAAGAAAGTGTACACAATATTTACATATAGTCTTTTGTATATTCCTGGTAAGACCGTTCCTGGAGAATGTGTTGACTGAGTCGCAGTCGGGCAGAGTCTCTGGTTGAATCTCTTGATTCCTCCCTCTCTTCCCGGTACCAACCATATTTATATGGTCAGTACTCCACTATGCAAATTAGGTGGATCCTACCACAACACCCGCCCACTTACGTGTTGCAGACAACCAGCATCTTTTTTCTCTGAGAGATTTTATCTCCTACGGTAAAAATAATATTTATGTTGGATACACTACAACAACGTAGACAGATGAAGCCCTAAAGCTTGAAATAAGTCACACAAAAGATTTTTCCTCTTTGTCATTAATTTAGCTAATAATGTTCTGATATAAAAAAAATGACACACACACCTATCTACATATATATATATATATGTATGTGTGTGTGTGTGTGTGACTATTTCTGAGATGAGGCATTGTAACTATTTAACTTGTTCGGACTGTTGTTCGCATCTTTATTGTCATATTCACGATGATTCGGCCGTTGTATGTTCTGTCCTTCTTCAGGTGATAAAAGTTGGAATTTCGAACCAAACACTTTATTTAGTCCACGAGGTTTGATTGTAGTAGTTTCGAGTGCCACGTCCTTTCTGGATGTCTCAGTTTCAGTTATCTACCTTTAGTAACTCAACTCTTCATGTTTTTGTTCATCTCTGCTGTGGCCAGGTTTTGAACTCAGAACACAAATACTTGTCGCAAAATAAAACCCTTACAAACGCATCGGCTACGATAAGTTTTCCTTTTGGTTTTGATCATATTGTCCTTTTACAGAAATATTTTTATCTTAATTTGTTTACGCAAACACATACAGAGTGACTGAAAAGTAACTTCCCTTTTTAAAATACTTATAATTTATTTTTTAACTATAATTTTACAAGAAATGGCTATTAGAGAAAAGCATTTCGAATAAGGTTTTATTTAAAATTCAATATGGGCACCAGATTTCGCTGCCAGCTTCTCAATCCCAAGGAATCGTGTCAACTGATTTCACCAGGAGCACCTGTGGTATGGAAGGCATAACTTCTTGTATTCGCCTTTCAAGTTCTTCCACAGTTTTGCTCATTTAACCAGCCCCAAAGGAAAAAAACTCACAGGGTGTTAAGTCAGGATTCCTGGTAGGGAATTTGGGAAGAACAGCGATTAAGAGGTGGTTCCACACTCATCAAATCCTTCAGTCTCCCGATCAAAGACTTTCCTACTGAATGTGGTTTATTGTCATATATATTCTAGTATCAGTGCTCCATGAAATGTCTTACACATACACACGCACGCACGTACATACATACATACATACATACATACATACATACATAACCACCCACCCACCCGTTGGAACAGTTGGTATGTCGTTTGCTTGATAATGTAACTGTCCGGGTTTCAATTCTCTGCTGATGAGTCCCAAATATATGACGAAACGGCCGTCCAGTGCATTCTGTTGAGGTTTCTTTCAGACTCGATGAATTATATATATATATAAAATAAATATGGAGGCACGTTGGAGTAATGGATAGCGGCTTGGATTGAGGAATCGAATCCATTAAATTCACTTTCGTGAGGAAAGGTGCGAATTCTCTTCTTCTCCTTCCATCTATAGGACAGACTGGATTCTATAGCCTTGGATGGCAACTGGTTTAGGAGAACGACAACTCTGAATTCAAAACCTGCGGGGGTGGGGGAGTCATTTGGGGACCCTGTGGCACGTAGTGCACCAGGTCTCTGCATTCGGCCCTTCAAAGAGTGTGGATGGTCCTGAACGAAACTTTCACCACTATAATCAAATCTCATGGGCTGTCAGTTTCCCAGGAGCTGATCTGCTTGACCCTCATACGTCGAATTGTCTGTGCTTCCGTATGTATGTGTAAGACATTTCAGGGAGCGCTGATACTAGAATAATTCAATATATATATATATGTATGCGTGCGTATGTGTAAGACATTTCACAGAGCGTTGATACTAGAATAATTCAAGGCAGAAGATCAGGGACCGTTACATTGACACTAGCAGAAAACAGATACTAAACTGATCCTTGGCAGATATATCGATTCATAACTGAATATTCTAGTCATTTTTAAGTTTACCGTGCTAGTTCTGTAGTAAAGTTACAAAAGGGTGGAATATTTGTTCTCATTATTCATCTTAGCAAAATTTATGGACGATATTTCTTACTTTTTGACATCGAGACATTTCATCTTTTCGTTTAACCTGTAGAAACCTTTACAGATTTTCCAAAAATGTCAGCGTCTCTCGTTTAGAGGCCATTATTAATTAAAACTTATGAATTGATTATTTTGGGAGCTGACATCGGATCTTTGAAAACGCGATACACGAAAATGAATATAAGTTGGAGGCAACTGTATATACCTTCAAAGAAAGAAAAAAAATGGCAGTAAGAGAGTTGTAAAGAAAGTTTGTAAACTCACAGTCTGTTGTCGAAATATATTTCTTACAAAATAAATATGAATATTTGAGGACTCGTGTGCAAATAAAATTTTAGGGTTTGTGTACAAATAAAATAACTTCGTGCAAGATTTGTCAGTTTCCATATGCACATCTCTGTTAAAAGTCATTCCCAATTTTAATGGCAACCGGATGTACTTCCGGAGGGATCAATTTGGTTTGAATGTATGTTCTGGTTTTACCCGTTCATCGAAAAAGGCAGATAATAAATATAATATAAATGTACCATGCTTATGTTGTATAGTGAACTATATAAAAACGCACACACATTTGCGTATGTACTTTAACGTGCATGAAAGCACATAATTATATAAATCCATGCACGCACTCGCACTAACACATGTATACACACAAACACATGCACACACACATTTATCTCCCTTTCTCTCTCTCTATTTTTCTGATCTACACTATTTAGAAATCTATCTATCTATCTTAGCCTTTTCATTACATATCTATCTCAGCCTTTTCATTATCTATCTATCTATCTATCTATCTATCTATCTATCTATCTATCTATCTATCTGTTTGTATTTCTCGGGTATGTCAGAAATTTACTCCAAAGTAATACCTTTTTATTTATTCCCTATCAATTTCACCGAATTAATATTATCGAGATAACTGTTCTCATGATGTTATATCTGCAGTTTCCCTTTCTTATACTATTTTACGCCCAATAAAAAACACAAGAGCCACTCAAGGTAGATGGTTACTGAATGAGGTTATTACATGAGCATTAAGAAAGGGATAAATATACATATTATGAGGATATGTAGGATAGAAAATGGTCGACCCCCGGTTCAGATCGTAGTGCCCGATGAAGTGACCCTTCGATAGTTTGTTCAACAATCTAACACTTCTGTGGGTAAAAGCTGAAGTATGAAGGAAATGAGTATGAGTCGACCCTGTGTATGGCCTGATTGGTCCTTGCTGTGCCGATCTGAATTATATTAACTTAGGAATGTACCTTGCATTTACCACCGTTTCGTTTGTGGAAAAGGAGATGTTGAATAGAAAATAATTAATCACTCACTTTTAAACACTGTGCAATTTGGAAAATGGGTGTTGGACAGTTTCAGGCGATATATATATATATATATATATATATATATATATATATATATATATATATATATTTTTTTCAATTAATCTAAGCAAGGCAATAATGCCACTTAGACACAAGGAGCTAATGGGAGTGAAAAGAGAATGAGAAGACTTTAGAAGGAGCCGGAAACCCAATTACAAAGAGGAAAAACAATAGATAAACCGCTATCTTGCTAAAACAATACTGAGGAGGAGTGTGAACCGGACGATAGGTGAAGATATCTCCTATTATTGTTACAACAAACAATACTCATTTCTTAATGTGATCTGGCTCTTGTAAGGATAGAGCATGACAGAAGAAGCCAGGTATTTCCTGCAACGTTACCTGTCATTTTCCAGCGTAAATAACGATAGTTAGAATATCCGAATTCCACTTAAGGCCTTAAATAATCTTTAGCTCCAATAGACATTCGAGGCATGTAGCCTCAATAAGACTAGAACAATTCCCTTTAGATTCTTCTCGGGGATGATTCCTGTTACCTATATTTTATATTGGCGCAATCCTTACTGGCTGTTTGTTGTACGGATTTGCTGCCTTGTACTATGGTCGTCATTCAGTCAGTTTAGTGCCACATGTATCTTTAGGTTACCATTTCTAAAGAACTCAGTCTATCCTGCTATTCAACCCATAGCTGGGAGGAGAAATGATGGATTCATACATTTCCCAAGGGTATTTGTGCGTAAGAGAACATAACTCGGGTTCGAATTCGGCTCTCCGAGTTCACATTCTGTGACGATATCCATTACACCATAGCGCATATCGATAGCCGTACCAAACACAAAAAAAATCTGATTACTTTAACAACGGTAACATCAGTTCACTATGTATTGCTCACGAATGCCTTGCATCTTCCCCCTCCACAATTAGTTTCACCTACTGCTTCTAAAGCGCAGGTCTCCTCAAAATGCGATTACGTACAAACGTGAGGTTTAATACTCAAGGCTCATTCAATAATCGAGTGTAATCCTCTATTAATAAACATTGAACTCTGCATAATAAATAGTGGTTAGATGTGACATGTCCGCTATCTTCACACCACAATGTTTACAGGATTCACAATTTATCTACTATCCGACATTAAATTGTGACTAGCCGTAAAGAGTACTTTTTTTTTTATTAGTCATTAGTTTTAGTTTCTTGTTGAACACTAATCTTTCGCTCTCGTTTCGAACTTTGCTGTTATCTCGTTCTCCCGAGACTTTAAGATAAAATCCCTCGATATTGCTGGGCTGGTATTTTTGAAGTAAAGGTATGAAAAAGTAACAAACAAAATCTATTGTCGTTGGTGAAACTCGTTGACGATTATTGGGGTGCTCATTGACATTTTATTCTGAGTCGTATGCTGGATCTGAAGAGACGTCCGCAAACACTGCATGGTAGGGTAGGAGGGTTTAGGGAATTGAGAGCTCTGTCTTTTCTTTGGGCTTTATTCGTTTCTTCTATTTGTTTTCTGGTGTTTTCGAAGAATTTTTTGTGTGTGGACTACACTTCTTTCTGCAGCTCCCGTCCCCCCAATTGATCGGATAGATTTCTGTCCTTAGCAAGGTGTTGAGGAACATCTTGTCATATGAATTTCAACAGTGTCAACAGTGTCTAGCTAGATGTTTAAGGTATACTGTCTAAATCTTTTCATTGCACACAAGCGCAGAAATTCTATTCTTAGTATGTAGATTGAATAGGAATTACGTATAAATATACGATACAAGCATATGGAGTTGAAGTTAAACAGTGTCGAGCCTAGTCAGTATCTAGATGGGAGACCGTATGAGAATACCAGACACACTAAGCTTAAATCATGTCAATGGTAATGGTAATATTAGTCGTTTCCTTATAAGTAAACATTTGACATTAATTGAACGAGCAGCCAGTACTGCTGTCCGTTTAATGATGCATATGGATGCATGATATATCTATGAAAGTCTGGATCTAATGAAACTTTTTAAGAACTCTGTTTAAGAGCAGGACTCGCGTTTTCAGGTTAATGTTTTGGCGTTGTTGAGCGAAAATCTCTCAATTTAGTCCGCGGAGGTAGATTGTTCTAGTTCCATATTCCATGCCTTTTCTGGATATATATATATATATATATATATATATATATATGTGTGTGTGTGTGTGTGTGTGTGTGAAATATATGTATATATATATATATATGTACAAAAGCCAACTTGACCTAAGCCGACAGAGATGAGAAGGCTGAAAAAAAAAAAAAAAAAGTAACAGGAAAATGTCCTGAACCCAAAAGTCAACCTGATTGAACCTAGCCGTGTGATCAGGAGGGCAGATCAGCAGCTGTAAAGTGACAGTGGCGATCAGGATTTCATTCCAGTAACCTCGGATTGGTGCGTTACCTGTAACAAGAGGAAAGATAGACAAAAATACAGGCATTATAAGCGGGTATGTTTGGAGGAAAATAACCCATGTTAGTACGCAATCTGCCCTAGACGTAGACCGAAAAAAAGGAAAGGGTTAATAAGCAAGTAAAGGTGACTTTTGAATAAGAACATATTTGAAGAAGCAGGTGCCGCAAATGTAGACAGTGAGAAAATATGCAAAGATTAAGAGACAGAATATATATATATATAATTAACCAAGTATATGATTGATGTATATGGAATAAATTCCAATAACCAAAATTACTATTCTTAAAAGAGTGCTCAATACAGAGTAGAGCAGATATAATTATTTATCTAAAAATTATGACAAAAATATGTTATAAATCACTACAAAAATAGCCATTTTGTTTCAACACCTCCAGTGTCTTGTCAAGTGATGATGTTGAATGTAAAATAAAATAACACAATAAAAGTTTTTATTTTACATTCAAGATCATCACTTGATAAGACACTGGAGTGTTGAAACAAAATGGCTATTTTTGTAGTGATTTTATAAATATTTATATAATTTATAAATAATAATATATATATAATATATATATATATAAATATTTATATATAAATATAAATTTATAATATATATATATATATTATATATATATATATATATATATATATATATATATATATATATATATATATGGACAGGCATGTAGTCATGTGATGATGTAATTATTTATGAATTCAGTTTCATCAGGAGCATTTAAGGGCATTTGAACTCATGGATAATGTTCGTTCGTTGTGATTTTGAATTTGATGGTGTGTTGTTATTTTTGAGGATAAGGTTGGCTGTTTTGAATATTTTTGTAGTAGATAATTAATTTAATATTTTAATTTGT
>CAHIKZ030005305.1:1027500-1097500 GCA_903632075.3 Acanthosepion pharaonis
CGGAATCAAAACGAAGAAGAAGAAGTAGAACAAATGATAAAACAACAGAAAAATAAAAACAGGAAATGAAAGAAAATGAAGGAAAGATGAAAATCAAGAGACATTAGATGACAAATTATCAAATTGACAAGAAAAATATTGGAAGAGGAGAAAGAGATTGAACACTAGAATGAAGGCAACACGGAAGAAGAAAAGAGAAACAAAATAATACATAAATAAAGGCGATTAAAAACGAAAAACGAGACAAGGAAATGAAAGAAGAAGATGAACGAGGGGAAGAAAAAGGAATGAAAATATGATATACGACTATCAAACAATGACAATAAGAAATATGTCAAAGTATTACGACTTTTGTTGGTAACAACAAAAAGGACATTTTTTTTATTATTGATGGTGCCAATATCAAGAGATTTAAAGATAACGTTACCGATTGCAAAAAAAAAAACCAACTAAACACAAATCCGAAGATGATTACACCAAGCACGCATACAAATAACGACAAAAGATACATCTTAAATAACACATATAAATGAAACAAAATAATAATCCAGTTACAAAATATTAAAAAAAAATGTAAAAAAGTGAAAATACTTTTCTCAACTACGAAAAACCAGTTTTTCAAAAACCACTTCAATATGACAGCCCGTCACAAAATGACAGTTTCAAAGAAAATTCCATTCGCCATCATATTTTTTTAAAATATATATATTTTCAAAACAAGTTTTAAAACTTCAAATTCTTCATCAAACATTTTTTTCATGGCCTTTTCAGAATAATTCCTACAACGTGAATTATTTGTTTATTTAGGGTTGTATTTTATTTGTCGATCGAAATATGCGTTTCGGCAGCCGATCAAACTCATGTATACACGCATGCTCACATCGACAAGCTATCTTATGTCCATACGCCGCCATTTTTCTTTCACATCTTCTTCATTAAATCCCATTTTCGTACAGTCTGACGTCTTCTATCTTTTCTTTATCCTGCTAAACTTTGCTATGTTCCTTTATTTAAAAAAAAATGTTTTCCATTTTAAAAACGTGCGTAACTTTTTAGTGATTTTAAAAAGTAGATAAGGTATTTGTATGACTTTCCCGGTGACTATCGATTAAGATATTTTTTTCCTTACTAAAATAAGCATTAGCAACATTGGGTGCCTGCCGTAGTGCAGTTTTATTATTAACATCCTGTAAACTGTTTCGCTTGTATAGTAAGTTAGCTTGGCACCGACTACACAATTCTTGACTATGTTAAATTTAGTAAACTTTTAAGAGCGTTGAATATAGCACGATGGCTTTCAAGCTTTACTTACAGACCAATTCGTTATTCTAGTCCTGGGTATGACGATAAACTACATCCGGCAGCAAGGCCTCTGATCAGGAGACTGGAGATTTTGAGGAGAGTGAAACCATCTCTTAATTGTTGTTGCTCCCATGTTCACCCTGACCAGGGTTGGTAGCACCTGTTAGGGTCCCAAGTATGTGGAAATAGTCAATTCCAAACAAAAATCAAAACATTAGTAAAGTATAAATGTACATTTTTATTGCAAAAATACCAGATATTGATATTTGATATATATATAAAAATTACCAATAATACATGTTTGTAATGAAATTGCCAGGTATATATTTTAAAGCAAAATTACCAAGAAGACATTTTTATAGTAGATTTTTCATAATAAAATTACCATTAGTACATTTTATAGTAAAATTAACGACATAGTATACGGGCCGGATCGTGTTATAATGACGGGTCGCGGGCCGGACGAAGGCCATTAATGAAAAATTAAGGAAAATTACATATGCAGATCCCTGTCAACCTAAATATTTAAAACCATAAGGAAAATAAACATTGAGAAATCAGAAAAACAAAAGAAAATCTAAAATTAAAAAAAACACCTAACAAAAATTACTTTTCCTCAAAGAACGTCAAAATATTTCAAAGTGGAAAAAACAACCGAAGTGAAAATGGATGAAATTATGATGTGCAGTTTTGAAACTGTTATTGAAAATTGTTCCACAAACGGACCACACACACACACACACACACATCAAACAAAAACGAAGCACATATACCTATACATATGAGTACAAATAGTTGCAAACATATACACTTACGTACGTACACATGCGGTATCATCCACACATTCATGAGGCATGTATGTATAATGCGCGTATGTTTAACTGTCTTTAGATTTCTGCTACCTCGCATGTCATTCCCTCCCTGGCCTCTTTCACTTTATCGTTCCCTTCGCTTCTGTTATCTTTTAATGTAGCCAAGGGTCATAACAAATATGTATCCATTATTTGACATTAAACGTAGGCAACGCAACTTGGTAAAATAAGTCTCATGAAAGATAACTGGCAGATAGTCTAATATTTTTAGTGCACTGAGATGTGTAGACATTCTATGGAAAATGACCTATAACAAATTTCATTTGAAGGTCGTCTCTCATGTTAAAAGTAGAGTCATTGGTAATCAGGCTCGCGGACCGGTCAAAATGCCTTCGCGGGCCGAATCCGGTCCGCGGGTTGCCGACTACAGTAAATATCTGGTTAAGTACCCCAGATCTGTTTGTTAGTTTCATGACCATAACCATTTAGTCACGTACCCGACAGGCTGACTCACTGTCTATTTCTGTTCATGGGCGGGAGAAGCATTATGATCCGGTATTGAGAGAATATATTTATAAGTTTCAAGCATGGGGCAGCCAAGGCAATTTGGGATTTTCACGTCTTGATACTGGGAAACACTTTAAATTGGAGACAGTCTGAGCGGACTTGTTTATCCAGACTAAAGATATATCGTACTGCGTCACACTTGTAAGGTTATGTGTTGCTTTTGTTATAACCTGTTACCATAGCATACGCATATGGCTGTGATGCATGTACGTAGTATAACCTTAACAGATTTGGTGTTATGATATATTGGGTTTCGAGTATTTGTTTCCCAGCGTCACTTTGTTGATATACTGTTTTCTGGTGTTAGAATTATAAAATTGCCTCCTCATTGATATAACACAATATGATAAAATGTAATGGTAATTTACTGCCAAAATAGACAAAGCAATCACCAGCGTCGTTTGTACCAAAAAGAAAATAGATCCAAGGGGAGAAAGTTTTTTTTAAAATGTTCAAAAACAACTCATCCTATTGGGAGCCAGGTACAATAGAGAAACGAATCGGGAACGTGATTTACATAATTCAGGGTCCGAAGTTCTCGCACTTAAATCAAACCAGAAAGAGGCTGTGAGAGGATTTTAACGGTCTACCTCAGGAAGAGGAAGAAGTAATGGACACAATATTTGACACATTCAATATGCAAAGGCCTCAAGCAATTTCAGAACCGCGGAAATCAAGCAGAAAAAGAAAATTTACAGAGCCTTTGATGATTAATCCGAACAGGAAAAAATATTAAAGACCCCTGCGAGGTAAAAGCTTGGGAGGGGGGTGTCATGGGTCCTTACCTATAACTACAGAATGAACTCTTCCTAACACTATGTATACTACGCCTCTCAAGGGAGAGGGACGATTCGAGTCGAGCCGATAGTAGTTCACTCCAAACCAGACTGACAGTCATACTAACACCTTCCACATCTTGTATTATTATTTCGTGTAATATACCTTCGTTATTTCTACTCTTGTGTTTGTGTTGTTCTTCTTTGGTACTAACCTGGACCATAACATTTACCCACACATGCATGGATCTCCCAGTTATAAATAGGAGCAGGTACTGCCTTTTGGAGAGAAAAATTTCCAGCAGACATCTCTGAGAGTCGGACTGAACATTCTTGCTGTAACACTCTTGTTTGTATATGTTTGCATTACTGTTTCTGTTAATATATTTGTTTAACTCAATTCCTCTCTTGTTTTTTTTATTTCTGTCCCAAACAAGTCACAACATTAAATAAATTCTTGAAAATAACACCATAAAAAGTAGCACCTTAAAACTATCAGATTCTTTCAAAAGTTCGTGCCAAATAAGACGCAGAAACATTTATTACTCAAGTATATTGTCGCCATTGTTTTTAACAACTGTCACTCATTGTTCTACAAGCATGTTGCCATTTTTGGAGAAACATCGTGTTTTGTTGGAAGAATGGGGTGAGATAGTTTTCGACTGACTGTTCAGAGTAAATTTTTTTGTACTTTATATTGCTCTGTAGAGCCCGGAACAAATGAGAATCCGAAGGAACCATATTAGGAGAATCCGGTGGATGCTGGACGGTTTCCCATTTCAACTCTTTAAACTTCTGCAAGGTTTATTTTACGACACGTTGCGTTGTCGTGGTGGAAAATGACAATTTTTGATGTCCCAAAATCGGCCGTTTTTCTTGAATAGCCGCATTGAGATTTGATGAGTTGGTCGTAATATTCTTTGCAGTTATTATTTCTACGACTGGAAAAAGCTTAAAGTCAATTATCTCTCTGCATTTCCACCAAACAGACAGCAACATCTTCATTGGATGCAAGCTCGCTTTAGCCATGGGTTCTGCATCGAAATTTATCATAAACGATTCATTTTTCATCGCCTCTAACAATTCTGTCCAAGAACGGATCATTTTCGTGACGTACCGGCAAATAAATCGTCGCAGAACCACACCCGTGTTGGTTCTCTTCCATCAGAGAATGTGGTATCCACATGTCGAGTTTGGAAACGAATCCAAGTGTCTTCAAATGTCGAAAGGCAATTGAAATATCGATTTTCAAACTCTTAGCAATCTTTTTCCGTCGAAATCTTTGGCTTGTTCTCTACGATGGCAAGCAGAACATCTTCATCGGCGTCAGAATGTCACGCGGATCGTGGTTGATCACGTAGGTTAAAATCACCCTGACGAAATATGCCAAACCACTTTTTGCCCGCCACAATCCAAATAAATTTTGTGAATTATTTTCTTTTTGTCGCAGGTCCGACGATCAAACATATCCGAAATTCCTAGAGCATAATATGGCGAAAGTACAACATTTTATCTTCCAGCTTTAAGGCATTAATTTGTGAAAAAAAAACTTTCAACAAATCTGACTCACAACTGAATGGTGTAAGGATTCTGGAGCCCTGGGTACAATCAAAAACAAACAAGAATATTATCAAAATCATTTATAACCTTTTTTTAGAAGAGGCACAAAATATTGCACGCTGTGGAAACAATTCATCTACGCAGGAGAGTATTATTGATGTAAAGAAGATACAAAGACTGCACATCTTAAGTTATACTTAAGATATGCAGTCACTTAGTATCAGAATTTGTGCAAACAGAAAGCATATGTTTACTACCTTGTTTTACCCCAGGCCGTGAGTAAAAATCCGGTCAGAAATTGTACTGAACAGAAAGCAGATAATAATAATAATAATAATAATAATAATAATAATAATAATTATTATTATTATTATTATTATCATACTGAAATTGAAATCACTAAAATGTGGCACATGGGAACATCAACAACTCCTGTTGTAGTTGGAGCCCACGGACTGGTTGGAAAAATTCCAATAGACTCATTGAAGGGATTCCTGGAAGCCCATGCCTTAAAGAACTACAAAACATTGTTCTCACGAGTACTGCTTACACCTTAAGAAGGGCTTATTTATGTAATATATATATATATATATATATATATATATATATATATATATATATATATATATATATATTTTTGTGTGTGTGTGTGTGTGTGTGTGTTTAATTGGACAGTGGAAAATGTCATTTCTAACAATAGTTCTCTTGGCTGGACCCGGAAAGAAATGTGTACACACCAGAAATCAAAGGGAATAAAATAGAAATAATAATAATACAAAAACAAAATTCATATATTTACTAGCTGGACTTACCCCAGGTCTCAGTAATAGCCCGATAATAGCAAAAAAGAAGAAGAAAATATTTTGATAATTATAATGATGATGATAAGGAGAATTTTAATAATTTTAATAATAATGATAATAATATTAAGATAGTAATGATAATGATGATGATGTTGATGATAATAATAAGATAACAATAAGAAGAATTAATATTGTTAATAATGATGATGTTGATAGTAATAAGATAATAATAATAATAATAATAATAATAATAATAATAAGACGAAAATGCTAATAATGATTTTAATGATGATGATACGAATGATATTAATAAAAAAAATAATATATATTCTGATAATAATGAAAATAAGAAACAATGATGATAATAATGATAATGACTAAAATAATATTAATAATAATGATGTCTAAAATAATAATAATAAGAAGATAATAATAATAATAATAATGATAATGACTAAAATAATATTAATAATAATGATGATGTCTAGAATAATAATAATAATAATAAGATAATAATAATAATAATAATAATAATAATGATAATGACTAAAATAATATTAATAATAATAATAAGAAGAAGAAATAGAAGAAGAAAAATTGAAGTATCCAAATAATGGCGGTCTGAGGAGTTACTGAGGAATGTATTAGTGATCTGAGGAACCTTAGTATCAGTCTCCAGCGATAACTGCCAGGCATTTGGCGTAAACATGAAAATGTATGGAATAATAATAATAATAATAATAATAATAATAATAGTAATAACAACAACAACAACATAGAAGTTGTCTAATACGAGTGAATGTTTTTTTATGTCCATATCAATCAAGTTCAGGATTATCGATATTTTTTATTTAAAATAAATTCCGAATCCCGGGAAAATAATAATATAAAAAAAAATGCATCAAATTGCACAGGAAAATGAGATGGTGTTTTGAACATGGACACGACTTTGCATATCAAGTTGTCCGTGGAAAAGTTCTCCCAATTCCTAATGGAATGTAAAATGGTGTTTTTGGCTGACAAAGATTGAACGACTGCCCGGATGTATAAATTTTAAATAACTTATCGTATACCAAAACACGATATCCCAGAATGCACCGTAGAGTATTATGACAGCTGGCATCTTCTAATGTAATGAGGTGGAGACATTTTCAATAGATCGACCAAGAATATTACTATAGAGAAAGATGGCAGATAAACAGAAGACAATGTTTGTAAAGTTGGTTCGAATATTATGACATTGAAAGAAAATACTGCCAATATCTGACGGCAAGCTGTAAAGAAAATGGAAAAAGGTTATGGGTCACAAAGCGGATACCGCTGTCCATTATAGTGTCGGTATACATTGCCGGGGAAAATGTTATTTTGGTGATGAGGGGTAAATATTGCACAAGTAATCAAAATATTTCGATCTTTTAAAAAAAAAATGAAGTATTAAGGAAATCATATGTAAATTAAGACGATAGAGATGAATAAAGAAAATAGTAATATATATATATATATATATATATATATATATATATATATATATATATATTATTTTATACCCTTCGGCAACTTCAAGATGTTGCAACAAGAGTAGTTAATACGTACATAACATACACACAGACCAAACAAACTGACCGAGTAAAGATAGAAATACCTTAAAAATTCACCATCATTTTTTAAAAAAAAGTTCCTTTTAAATTTCTCAAAGAATGTTGATTTGCCATTTTCAGGAAGAAGGAACGAATATATATTATGAAATGGACAAAGTCCGACAATTATTTAAAGACATTTTTACGTTTAACATTCTTTTTATAGATACAAGTATTTAAGTAAATGCTCTGTTTTACATTAAACAGTATTAAATAACATTTACCGGCTGGAATGTCCGAGAAATTTTCATAGAAAACATTTGCTCTTCGACAGGATTCAAACCTGTATCCTAGACGGAACCGTCATATAGCCTGACGTGACTTACCGCTCGACCACAAAGGATCGTTCAGTTGGCAAAGTCGAATTTAAGTTTGAAGTTTATAAGCAGTAAATTCGACCTTGCCAACCGAACAATCCTTTAAAACATTAAATCTGTTACAAAAAAAGAACTAAACAAAATGAACACAAAACGATCAGCTTTAAAAAAGGACTAGTAACTGGAAAAACCGAATGAAAAAAGAATGTTAACAACAAATACTTTTTCACACCCAACCCAGTTCTGCGGAATCTGAATCAACGTTGAGTTTAAGCAAGCAAATGAGCCAATTGGAGTAAAGTGCCATGCAGTTTTAAATTTTTCCCACTTGTGACGAATGCAGCTATCGATTTTTTTGCATGCTAGCATGCTAGTTAACATTTGTGTCAGTCAGCTGTTGGCTCTCACACTGGCCAATAGAATCTTCCTGCCTATTCGTGGCAGCCAGCTATTGGCTTTCACTCTGGCCAGTACAAAATGGCCGCAAACTACATGAAAACTGCCACAGAAACATGAAAAAATCGATTATTTCCACTATCGATGGGAGTGGGGAAATGCAAAGTCGGTCTTGGCCTTTCCGCTAACTTGGAGCATGTGCATGTAAATTTTGGTGTAAATCCGTCGAATATTGCGGCCGTGCATTCGTTACACACACACACACACACACACACACACAAACACACACACACACACACACACACACACACACGCACACACACACACACACATCCTGCCTTTTATAGATAGATATATATATAACAAACTGCTCTCAATCAATCAATCATGTGAGAAACCATTTCTGCCTCCCATCCACATGGCTGATGCTAACCACCAAGAGAGTCACTCCTTGCGACTTTTCGGGCTAACTTTCTCTGTTGACATGAAATGGAAAGATTATATTGAATTTATTGCTCGGTCTGCTGCAAAGAAAAATGGTTCACTGTGTCGTCCTCGACAATTTTTATCTCCAGAATCTATCATACACATTTATAAGTCTACCATTCGTCCATGCTTTGAATATTGCTGCCACATATGGTCTGGTGCTCTATTTAAAGATTTTTTGTAAAGTCCAAATGAGAATCTGTAATGTTATTGGTCCTGACCTGGCATCCTGGTCTCAGTTTCCTTCTAAACGATTTAATGTATCTTCCCTGTGCCTTTCTATAAATATTTTCATGGTAATTGTTCTGATGAACTTTTCGGTATTTAAGCTGATTTTATAAGTTATTATTTATCTTGAGTTTTATGAATTTAAACCCAGTACTAGAGGTCTCATCATTTTTTTCAGTCGAATTCGCTAGATGTAACCGTAAGGTCTATGCTCACAGTTTCATTTCTCGCACTTCTCGCTTGTAGAACTCTCTTCTGGCTTGCATTCCAGGTAAATTTTATCTTCAAAAGTTTAAATGGCAATCGTTATCTATTGTCTTCTTGATTAGATTTTTCCCGCTGCTTAATAATGTTTTTCGTTTTCTTATTCTTTCACTATCAGTAAGCCCTTGTGTCTTAGTGGCTTTATTGCCTTGCCTGGGTTGAAATGATAAAAAAAAAAAAACCTCGGTTAGTAAGACTGGGATTTTCCCCACGATATATCGTTTTCTTTACATTGTTTTCTCGCAACACCTTTTTAAGAGTCTAAATAAATAATTCCCAAACGATTCCACGCGCTTCATAGGTGCGCCGGTAGTCGATAGCAGGTGAGGTTGAATGATTGAAAGACAATCAAAGATTAAGAAAACAGTTTCGAAATATCTATATGCCAAAAATACATATTAGTTCAAAATTTAGAAATATTATGGATTACTTTGACATATCTGCATGAGCCTCGGTATAAATGGTTATAAATAAGTATTAACCGATTTGTACTATTTTTGCATCATATCAATATTATGTATATAGTAATTACGGTCCCGAAATTGGAGGAGAGGGTTACCAATGATATTGATAATTATCGAATCCGCGGTTATCTCCCTTTAACACACTCTTTGTTGTTCCTTTTTTTTTTTTTAAATTTTAAATGTACTTTTTATCACATAAAATTTGGTGATTCGGGAGCAATTTTTTAATTACGAAAATGAGGCCCAAAGAAAAAAAAAATGTTTGTGAACCACCAAAAACAAACATACAAAAAAACTATTTTTTTGGTAGGTGATACTGGATCTGCAACTTTAAAGGCAATTTCGCACGGGAGTTTGACCTTTTAATAAGGTGGATTCCGCTCACACTTCGGCTGTCAACGACTAGGTGTTTGGTTTCCAAAAAAGACGGTGATTATTATGGCCGTTGATATTATCAATATAGATTAATACGTCCAGAGATGAATGAGGGTGATTTGCTACAATGTTCCTGGGATGGGCGTGTCTTAGCCGTGAAGGTTGGGAATGGTCGAACTAAAGAGAGGACTTCATCTGAATACTTCCCATGCCAAGAGTCAGATATCTTGATATAAACATGTTAGGAGAAATGCAACAGATAGATAGATAGATAGATAGATAGATAGATAGATAGATAGATAGATTATTATTATTTATTCGGTTGAGCTAGCTCGTCTATCACTCCAACCATCACAGTCCAGCATCAAGGTCTGAAGGTCATCAGGGTGACATTCTGTGTCATAACATAACTGGTCAATGGTGACTCTTGGGCGACCAGCCAGTCCTGCGCCATTGCTAGGTGTCCAGAGCAGTAGATCAATTGCGAGTTCTTTTTCTCGCCATGAGTGTCCTGCAAATCGCTTTCTGATTTCGCGTAAGATTGTAGAAATATCAACGACGGGTCCATAAACCTGTGATTTAGTCGGATGTTGTCTCCAAGACATGTTAAGAATAACTCTCAGCATCTGTGTGTACGTTCCATCAAGCTTAGACACGAGGGATTTAATTAATGTCCAGGCTGTGGTAACATATATTAAAACCGCCCCTACAGTGGCACGAAAGAATCTCCGTTTGAGGTTGTCTGGTAGATCAGATTTCCAGATTACAGCCATTTTATTCAAGGCAGCCCAGGCTTTAGCTATGCAAATTTTCACATGAGTAAAAACAGGGGATGAATTGAAACAGCCCGTGTTGCTGTATTCATCCCGTGTTCTTAATTAATGCCTGAACAATGTGAAATACCTAAACTTAGGTGAAAATAAATAAAATAAATAAATAAAAAATAAATAAATAAAAGTAAAAAACATAAATAAAATAGAAAATGAGCTGAAATTAGATAAAATCTAATTTCTATAACGATACACGCCTTCAGCCGTTTAAAGGAAATCACTTTTTGTCTCGTTCATTTCGATGTTTATTTGCAATAAAATTCTTTTTTTAGGGATCCGGATATTTGGAGTTAACAAAATAAAAATAAACAAAACTTTATATATCTGATCATTTTGTCCGATTCTCATTCAACTCTACACAACTCTTACATACACACACGCGCACGCGCGCGCACAGACACACACATACAGTAGCGTCCAAAACTAAGGGACAAAATTTTAAAACCTAATATTTGTTAGAAATAACAACTGTGAAAAGCTGAAATTTTGACAACTGGTAGTCGTTATCATCCATAATAACTTACTTTTGGACGTTCCAAATTTGAAAATAAATAAATAATTGTTATAATTCTTTATCTATCCTTTGCAAATGATTAAAATTTTAGTATGTTATTATGGATGATAACGACTACCAGTTGTCAAAATTTCAGCTTTTCACAGTTGTTATTTCTAACAAATATTAGGTTTTAAAATTTTGTCGCTTAGTTTTGGACGCTACTGTATATATATATATATTATTTTAATTTTATCAATTTCACGGATCATTTACTTCGTGCTTTTACAAAACAGAGAAAGAAATACGCCGTAGATTTGGTTATTTCTTTAATTTTCTCAAGTATTTTCAATCTCATCCAAGATCATTTTCAGAGGTGAACAAAAAATTAATGTAATTATTAGTTGAGAATGTTTTTGTAAATGCGCATGAAACACTAAAATTAATGTACGTTAAGAATATATAAGGGAGATAACTTAGTTTAAATGTTTTATTTTTAATATCTTAAAAATACTCAACCGGCAATTAAGAAAAAAAAATGACATTTTGCTTTACAATTTGAACATCCAAAACAATTGCTTTTATAGACATTTTAAAACATTGTTGCTATACTCATAATTAATTTTATTTAGTGTTGGTTTTATTTTTTTTTTTTACACAGAGTGCTTTGAAAACTTGAATTTTTTGTTCGTTTTCACGATAGAGTATACTTTTATTGCTAATTAATATTTCTCTAAAACCTGAAAGTTGTACAGGAATATTTTTTTTAATGTTGTGCAATAGAACTTGAAAACCACAGGTGTAAAGTAAACCTTCTTGATAGTGTCGTCGTCGTGAAACCAACATATATATTTACGTTTTTCTCACAGATACAATCTCCCAAAGGACATTTAAATTGATATACGATGTCGGTCTTTGCAAAACATTAATTGAAAGAGAAGAGTTATAGTGGATAATTAAGTTGGTTGTATTAAGTTTAGTTTATTATTTAATTAGTTTTATTTTTTAATGGAATCAATGGGGGGATATATTAGTAATTATGAGGTTTTTCGGAATTTTCCATCTTGTTTGTAGTTGGAATGTATATGTAGAGTTGCGGCATAGTACATTGATATGAGGAAGTATTATGTTCTTTTTGTTTTATGTCAACAGATCGTCTAACCATATAATTAGTAAAGTCATTATTAAGGAGAGTTTGTTGTTTAATGTTTTTTGTTTCTTGAAGAATGTTTTTCGTGGAAGAGTTAACTTTTGCCCGGTTTATTAATTGTTTTTATAATCGTTGTTTTGTAATGAGACATTCAACTTTGTAGTTCAAGTTTTTATGCTAGTTAGTGTTTTATATGGGGAGGGGGTAAATGTATTATTATTATTGATGTCTAACAATGTATCAAGAAAAGGAATTATCTTGTTATTAAGTTCATGTGTGAACTTTTCTGCTTTGATTCGTAAAATATAAAATGCAATAAAACTAAAATATTGTTTAATAAAAAAAAGCTTTTAATAGCTTTTGTGAATAAAATGCTCACTATTGTCTTACGAAAACATTTTTCGATGAATAATGAATATTTATCACAACTGTTTTCATTTTTTAAAAATTGAATTAGAAAGATTTATAAATTTGAAATCTTTTAAAATTCTTTATTAATTTGTAGCGGTAAAGTCATATTAAATGAAAAGTGTATTTACTAATCATAAATAGAAACGCTTACTACAATTCATCCACCCCCGGTATTTTAAAAAAGAATTTTGAATTTTTTTCCGCGTGTTTAATTACACTAGATTGCATCGAATATTATTTACTTTCAGGTTAAAATATCACAGAAAAGCATTTATAACACGAAGCTGTTGACAGATATATCGACAGTCGGATGTTTGTACAAAAATTGCATAACGAATACAATGTAATCGCTTTTTTTATATAATTTTTTAAACGACCTAGTGGTCTTAAAAATTATGAATATTTTAAGAGTACTAGGATTTTATTAAATTTTAGGTACTTTAGCTTTATAGCCTTACTTACAAAGACGCCCACAGAGGAAATGTTAGAAAATTAGCAATACATTTTTAATTTACTATAGTTACCGCTTTTATTTTCTGATAATATCGTGTATGGACGTACGTGTTTACAAAAATCGGCATGTTTATACACACACGGGAAAAATACTGGGAGTCGCTGAATTGTAGTAAGCTTTTACATGTATGATTAGTAAATACAGTTTTACACAATAACAATATTACCTAATCGCTACAAATTAATACAGAAATTTAAAAGATTTAAAACTTTATAAATAATTATATTCAAAACTTTTAAAAAATGCAAGCAATTCATTATTCATTCAAAAATATATTTTTCTTAAAACGATAGTTCTTATTCATAAAAACAATTAAAAGATTTCTAATGCCTTAGTTTTATTACATTTTTTTTTATTTTACGATTCAGAGCAAATGCAGAAAATCTGTTCTGAATCGTAAAATAAAAAAATGATGATTTAATTTAATTTAATGATTAAATTTACAAAATAAATGATGATTTAAATTCTCCAAATTCTTGTGCTTATAACCGTTATATAGATAAAGCGCTACAAAAATGATTTTTTATCAAAATTAAAATAAGTTGGGGTTAACAGATGTAAAAAAAAACAAAACTTTTTTCAATTTTTTCAAAACTTATTTCATTCATTTGTGAATCAGTCTTGAAACTTTCATTAAAATTTGACAATTATCTGATTTTTGGAAGAATTTTCAAATCAATATATTTTTCACTCCAAAAGACGCTAATATTTCCTATTCTAACGTTTGGTCACCCGCTGACGCAAGAAAAACAAAAAAATTAAGCTAAATTTTAAAGGTTTTAAAACGGATTAAAAATAAAATTTAATAACAGAAATGGTCTTTCCTCTTAATAAAGATTTTGACGATTTTTCATCAAGCATGCTCATTTTGTAGCGAATTTTTGAGGTACCATATATATATATATATATATATATATATATATATATATATATATATATATATATATATCTGTGTGTATGTGTGTGTGCATTTATGTATGTATTAACGACCATCTTGTCTGATAAATAGATAGCTATACCGATAGTTATATAGATTGATAGGAGCAGGTTGAGTCCAATGTATAAACTATGGACAGTATGAGATTACTCGATAGAAAAAAAAAATGACTATCTTCAGAAAGATAAGTAAGGGTCAATAAACCAAAAAAAGAAAAAAGAAAAAAAATAGAAAAAAAATGTCTTAAATGCCAAAATCCGAGTTAATGCAAGCGGGGGAGGCGGAAAAATCAGGGACACAAATTCTCCTTAGATTTATTTGTGTCGTATTCATTTTTTTTTGTTTAAACGTTTTTTTTTTTTTCCTCTTTTAGTTTTGATCAAACGAGCGTCACTAATAACTGACGCCGGACCCTGTTTTAATGCGTCTACTACTGATGGGCTTGATGCTGTGACTGGGAAACCTATTGTTATTTATTTATTTATTCGTCATTTCTACCGGAAGAAGAGAGGGTCGGATGTATTGAATGGCTTACGAACTCCCAAATCTATCTATCTACGCCTTTGCATCTTTTCACTCACGGCAGCCACCACTCCGATACTTAAAACTAATACTCTTATATTTTGCTCTAATCTTTATATAAAGGTATCTCCCGCTTTTTTGGAAGTTCGCTCACGCCATTTTACTTTTGTAAAGAGAACTTACATTACGACATCTTTCACAAGCAATTCGAACTGATGTAAAGCGAAAAAGCAATTACCATTAAATTATGTAGGATCTGCATTAGAAGAGGTTTCTTCTGATATCTGAAATGGTGTAAAGCGAAAAAGCAATTATAATTAATTTCTGAAAAGCTACTTTACTTTTTTAAAATGGTGTAAATTAAAGAAGCGTATTGATAAAAATCTGCAAGTTTATACATACACGGAAAAAATTCAAAATTCTTTTTAACATACTGGCAGTCACTGAATTGTAGTAAGCTTTTCCATTTATGATTAGTAAATATAATTTTTACTTAATAACAATACCACCTAACCGATACAAATTAACACAGAATTTTAAAAGGTTTAGTCTTTAAAATTATTATAAATAAAATTTGAAAAAAAATTAAAAAAAACTTCGTGTAAAATTTATTATTTATCGAAAAAAATTTTTTTTAAGACAATAGTGTCCATAATATATCTTGTTCATAAAGAGCTTTTCTAATTAAATAATGTTTTAATTTTATTTCATTTTTTACGATTCAGTACAGATTTTCGATAACTGGGGGTTCTGTCTTACAAAAAAAAAAAAAAATTAAAAAAATGATAATTTAAATGCTCCAAGAACTTGTGCTTATAATTTATATAAACATTAATCAGTGTAAAAAGGAATTTCTCGAAATTTCATAAATTAAATATGTGGGTACGGAATAATCATCGTATTCTATTTAAGAGCAATAAGAACTTGTAGTCCTCATGAAATGGGGAAATACATTGAAAAGACTTTAAACCTCCTCGGGTACCCTAATGATTTCATATTCATTGAGAATCAAAAGGTTCATAAAATATTTTAAAATAGAAAAGGGGTCCTTTCTGAGAAACCCTAATGAATCAAAAAATATTGTTCTACTCACAACTACAATTGAAAATAATTTATCTAAACTCAACATAGATTTTGTCACAACTACATCCAGAACAATATTTTGTTTTTTTAAACATTTAATCTCAAGCAAGATTCAAGGGGTTACTGAGTGAGAGAGGAAAAAAAAAAAAAAAAAAAAACTACTATTAAAGAGAGATAACAATAAAAAAAAAACAGGAATTAAGAAGACAAAAGATAACGATTGACATTGCATTCAAATTTTTGAAGGTCAAAGTTTAGTGAAAAGCAAGAAGCCGGAAGATAGTTCTACAAGCGAGGAGTGCGATAGAAGAAACTTCAGCATAGAACTTTGTTATAGTGGAACACACCTATTCTATAGTTAATAGATTCTCCCACCTATAATAAGTAGGAGTAGTAAGAATAACAAGTCAGTTGCTGAGTCGCTCAGTGAGTTGGTCAGTCAGTCGATGCCGGACGACCGTTAGTCGGATACTAAAGTATCAGCCACCACAACTAGATTTCTCTGCGTCATTAACTATTATATCAATTTCCTAACGTTTTGTACGTCGAACCTATTTTAGGACCGACTTAGTACAAATACAAGCCTCCGTTGTGAAACCACTCCATAACACACTTGATAACAAACTTACGGTTACATCTAGCCATATTAACTGCAAAATGATAGGAACTTCAAAACAATTTCCATGAAAATATTTATAGAATAGGCACAGGGAAGCTATGTTACAGCGGTGAGAATGTGGTTGATTCCTAGGTGACAGGTCAGGACCAATAATATTGCTAATTATTCTTATGTTTTTATTAAGAATCTCAAAGTACATAGCAGAAGCATCAGGCCACATATGACAGAAATAGTCAAGGCGTAGATGAATGGTAGGCATATAAATATGTAAGATAGATTCTGGAGATAAAAAAATGTCTAACACGATACAGTAAACCAACTTTCCTAGCAGCACACATAGCTATTGATTCAATATAATGTTTTCACTTCATGCCAGCGGAAAATGTTAGCCCCAGAAGGCGCAATGACTCCTTCTTCTGGAGTTTAGCATCAACCAGGCAAAAATGGTTCTCTCAAAGATTAATAGAGAACAATTTCGATTTGGTGATGTTAAAATTAACAAGCCATTCTTTGTCCCAGTTAACAACAAATTGTTGGTAATTTTTTTTTAGATCAACTGTCAATTTGACCTTATCGCACCGATGAGATTTACAATTAAGACAGGAGTAAATAGGTGTGTCATCAGCATATATACCGAGTTCCAAACTGGAAGGCCGTGAATGAAAATTAGGAACAATGTAGGTACAAGTATAGATCTCTGGGTGACTAATGCAAACAGATCTAGAAGAGTAGCCGTTAAAGACAACATTCATTTCGCGACTCGGAAATTCGTCTAGAAATACAATATCCTTTCAACTTGTGTGGAAGACCAGCAAGCAAAACCCTGTCAAACACCTTCGAGATTTCTAGAGCAACCGCCTGAGTTTCGCCATTCGTATCTAAAACTTGTTAGGCTTTTTCATTTGCTATGGAAATAGCGACAGAATAGTGATATAATTAAAAAATATGTTATGTTTAAATAGGTAAAAAACCTTTAAGAGTACAAATTTTCTTTCTTTCTATGTGCCATCCCCCTTCAGGATGTATGCGATCATGGCTCTCCACCTCCCTCTATCCCTTGCAGCTCTCAACACGTCCCTCCCCTCTGCCACAGACCACGTTCTGTCATTCACTTGCTTAAGGCAGCTAGGTATGTTATATGTTGTTTTCCCTTGTCTCTCTTTTCCTATATTCGACCCGTGAGTATCAGATTCTCCAGGCCCTCTTTCTTCATTATGTATCCCAGAAACTTCAGCTGCCTCTTCCTGATGTTAAGTATAAGCCTCCTCCTTGTTTGCATCCTCTCTAAGACCTCATCGTTGCTCACACGCTCAGTCCATGATATCCTTAGGATCCTTCTGTAGAACCACATCTCCGTCGCCTGTAGTCTCTTCTTGGTCGTCTAACATTCGCTGTCGTGAAGAAGGACAGATATCACGTAACAGCTCAGTATTCTTTTCTTCGTTATCAAAGAAATCCCTAGGGGTGTCTTAAAATGCATATCTAGGCATTGAAAAAATATTGTAATATGCGATATTTTTCATAATTGTTATTTCTTTTTTCTTTTTTTCCAGAACTTAGATTAACATAGGAAGATTATTTCTGGAAAAATCCCAACCGAACAAAGAAACAAAATATTGAAATTTTATTTTGGATTTAATCAAACTTTTATTTACGTCATAATTTCGCGAAATTCTGAAATTTTATGACCACAACTTTGTCTTGATCTGATGCCACCCGATCATTTTATTTGGGGTTACTTTAACGGGGGTTTATGCATAAAAAAAACAAAACCGAAGACAGTTCAGTAACTCAGAATTATTATGCACTGCAATGGAGAAAGCTCAGTAAAAAACAAAAAAACAAAAAAAAACCGGTAAATTCAGAAAGACGTTTGACAATCGTTGGAAACTGATGACGACTGATGTGACTGAAAGATTCGGGAAGAATTTCTGCTCATTTTCTGCACCACGTCCGATATTCTTCTTTGAAAAGTACGATAACTTGATGCTAAAAAAAACAGCGAGTCGTTTAGCCATATAAAAATGGCAGAAAAAAAAAACGAAAGTTGTCTGCAAATAACCTTCAAATGGCGAGTCACAAGATCGAGAAACAATCAACCAATTATAAAAGAATCAACGCAAGATTCAAATGATTATTCAAGGTCATGAATATTCTAGATATTTATTCAATGTTATTCAAGGTCAATCATTCCTGAAAGATAAAACAGCGATAATAAATTTACACTATTTACATTATGCCTCAAGGACACATGGCACAGTGGATAAAGGCCTTAGTTAGACCCAGTGACAGGAGCCAAAGAGTGTGAGTTCAATATCCGGTTAAGGCAGTGGAGAACTTTCAGAGGGAAATTAGCATGAGATAACTGATAACTGACATCCATCAAACATGGCACGTGGAACTAGAACAGTCTACACCAGTGAGCGAAATAAAGGGTTCAGTTCGACATTCCAACCACCTGAAGAAGGCCGGGTCGTTGTAATAAATACGGCCGAAGCGTTGTAATAAATATGGCGACAAAGATGAGGACAATAGTCCAAGCAATGTAAATAGTGTACATAATACCTCATCTTTAAATTTAGACAGTCATTATTATTATTACATTAGTTGTTCTGACCAATGATTTCACATTTTGGGATTGCTTTTGCTGTTACCATAAAGTCTGTGCCGATGTGTTCTTCAGCCTTCCCCAGGTGTATAATTTGAAACGAGGCAGTCACTTTTCATTACAGTAGTTGTTCGCACGATTCGTATATTATTTTTTGTTCTTCTTGTTACATAACGTTTCGACCGATCTATTCACCGAGCATTCTCAGATGAAAGAAGGATATCATTATCGTTACAGTAGTTGCTGAGGCAATTCTTTGTTGCTTTTTCTGTTACCATAAAGTTTCAACAGATCGATTCCTCATTCTACACGCGGTAAGAGATTATTATCATTAGAGAAGTTGTTCAGACGATCGATAAATTCGTTTTAATTTAATATTTTTATTTTTTTGCTATTAACATGACATTTCGATCGATCCATTCTTCGACCCTCCTCAGGTGAGCAGGTATAAGAACGTAATTATCATTACGATGGATGCTTTTATTGTTAATGCAAACTTTCGGCCGATAATTTCTTCGACCGTTCTCAGATATACGATACTTATAGAATGTAGCGAGCCGTATGTTGGTTCTTTCTCAAATGGTGTAAATAGTGTCTCATCTCAGAAATATAAACAGGTACTGATTATAAATTTGTCGCTTTTTTTTTCTTTTACTGGGAACCATCTAGAAAGAGCGCGTCTGTATGGTGTAGTGAAAGGAAGATATTGATGTATAAATTTTTTTATAATTAAATAGGAATACATTTCCAGTCCCTAAATTTTGAGCCTGTATAAAACTATTATTATTATATTAGTATTGTTGTGGTAGGATCCACCTAATTTGCATAGTGGAGTACCGACCATATAAATATGGTTGGTACCGGGAAGAGAGGGAGGAATCAAGAGATTAAACCAGAGACTCTGCCCGGCTGCGACTCAGTCAACGCATTCTCCAGGAACAGTCTTACCAGGAATATACAAAAGACTATATTTAAATATTGTGTACACGTTCTTGTTTCAATACATTTTGTTCTAAGTACATTTTGTGTTGCATTATTATTCCATGCATTAGTCAAGTTTCAACAAGTATAAAACTGTTATTATAAAAAAATAGAGTTGAAATTTGCTAGATTTTTAAACACCGAGACGACTTCTGGAACACCTTTAAAAAAAAAAAGAATTTGTTTTTCTTTCTGAAAAAAAAAAACTTTTGGTAATATAAGCATGGAACAACATCCTCAAAAACAGAAAGAACAATAATAAAAAACAAAAAAACAAAAAAAAAACATCCTTTATTTCATGGTGAAATGATTTCGAGTTATGCGTATTTTTTTCCGGCGAGATGTAGCAAACGTTTAGGCACCTTGACAGATGAACCGAGTTTATTAACCGATTCTAAATGTTTACGTCAAACCACTCATCAGGGTCAGATGTTCGCTAAATCTATTGAATCATTACCAGACATCATACTAAAACTCCTCCAAAAAGACGACAATTATAGATTTGAAATTTCATATTTGAAATACCTCTCACGTTAAAGCCGGTTAAGTACGGAACAATATCTTTTAAGAAGAAGCTATTTAATTATTAATTTATTGAATATTGTCGCTCTGGTTGTCTGTTGAGCACACTTGTGACAGAAAGTCTACTGACAATTTAACAAATTTAGCAATGTCCACTCTATGTATGTATGTATGTATATATAAAAGTTTAATTAAAAACGACTAAAAATGTTTATTTAATTTTTATGGTCTTCTTATAATTTTGTAATTTTAAATTTAAAATTAAATAAAAAAATTAACCATAGTACTTTATCAGTAGTTTTTAATGAAACGTCTATAAAGAGGATTGCTGCAAAATACACAATTATATATATATATATATATATATATATATATATATATATGATTATGTATTTTATATATACACACACACGCACACACACACATAAATATATATATATATATATATATATATATATATATATATATATATGAATAAAGATAAAATACTAATTATCTTGAGGCGTTTTATTTTATAAATAGAAGTAAAAATATAACGCTCATGAATATAGTTCAAGCTAACCGAAAGGTAGACTATGGAAGATGCTAAGTGATGTAAATTAATGCCTAATAAACGAAAGTGAGTAAATATTGTCATTGTTGTTGATGTTTTTACAATGTAATTAATATTATTAACATCATTTTCGTTTGAGATTAATCTATATATTATATATTTTAAATAATTCAATGTTATGACTGTAACCGTTTTCTTTTAATTCAAAAAAGTATAGCTATATATGTTGGCTTGAGAAAGGAGTATTTCTTTTAGAAAAGGAGATATTTTAAAAATATTTTAAATCGGCGCTCTCAAAAATCAAGTTACTTTCTCTTTTAATAAGTGTTATATATATATATATATATATATATATATATATATATATATATATATATATATATATATATATATTGTTGTAACCTAGAAAAAGGTTACTGAATGAAGAATAACCAAAACGGGGGTTGGAAATTAAATGGAAATCTTTATAACATCAAAAAAATGCAATACTCGCCAGCGGCGTGAAGTAGATAAACCACTGCTAGTGGTGCCCTACTTAGTCAGCATATTATCCCCACTTACTTTATGAGGATTGGGGCACACCCATTAGTGTTTATAGGTACGGTATGTAACATACATATATTCATAGGTACGGTTTATAACATACATACATACATATATATATATAAATATAAAAATTCCCTTGAGGATGAAATGGAACTAATGTCTTTAATTTAATTACAAAATTAAATTCGGGGTTTTTAGCTTCCATTTTTGAAACGTGGTTAGAACTGTGTAGCGGAAAAAAAAATATTTTAAATCAATTAATTTATATATATATATATATATATATATATGTATATATATATATATATATATATATATATATATATATATATATATATATATAGTATTTACATGCTTTTTTTACTAACACAACGTTTTGGACGTTGTGACTTTCGGCCTTCATCAGATGTATATCAATGCCAGTAAACCTACATGGTTACTTTCATAGTAAAATGATCTCGATTTAGGCGTATTTTTCTTGACAGATGAAACGAGTTTATTAACTGATTCTAAATGTTTATGGCAAACCGCTCCTCAGGGTCAGATATTCACTAAATCTATTGAATCATGAAGGGAGTCACGAACTGAATCCTTTATTGAATCTGTGGGGGGGCTGTTCTCCTTTCACTGCCAATGTCTTATTTTTAGTACCGCTCAGTTATTTTCGCCCCTTTTTCGCTGAGCTCATAATTATTATGTCAGCAAATTCAAGCGCCAACGCCTAATCCACTAGGCTCTTGTCCCGTAGGACAATTGTTTGTGGAGAACTTGGACCCTCAAACCTGCTGATGAGTGCAGCTGCTACTGCTACTACTTGTCATGCTTGACCGCATTTACTCAAGCTGTTTCTCTTGGCTTAGTGTCATTTGTTTTCTTTCTCTTCTCCCATGTCGTATTTATTTATATTTTAGGACTAATAAATTGGTCCTAAGAGATCATATATATTTTACCTTTCTTCATGGAAACTGTTTTTAGGTACGAAACTGCAATTAGCAGATATAGATTCGTAGAAGTCCCAACGACAAAAATTGTGCATTATAAAAATAAGTAATTCAAACCATACAACGCCGTCTCCATCGCCCAATTGTCAAACGTACGTTTCGGCAATGGAAACGATTCACTAGATAGAAAAATTGTGGATGCGGGTTCAATCTTTCTTTAAAAGGACTTCTCAATTTAGGCCGGATTTATTAATTTCATTGTTTAAGAAAAAAAAAAAAAACTCTTTTATAGTAAAGAAATATATACAAATACAAAACTTGTATCGTCAAGGATAATATCTATCATATTTTAAATATGTTTTTCTTGTCGGTGTTTTTATTTTTTGTATCTTGGCATTGAAGGTGAAAATACATTTGTAATATCAGGCAGAAGAGAGGATCAAATAGACAGGCTAAAGAGTGGATCAAATAGAGAGAGAGAGAGAGAGTCAAATGGAGAGGGAGAGGAGATAAATAGACAGAAAGAGAGATGGAGCGAGAGAATAAGAAAGATCAAATGAACAGACAAAAGAATGGTTCAAATAGATATAGAGAGGGAGAGAGAGAATCATATAGACAGAAAAAGTAGATCAAATAGACAGAGAGAAGGTTAAATAGACAGAGAGAGGGGATCAAATAGACAGACTAAAGATTGGATCAAATAGACAGATTAAATATTGGATCAAATAAAAAGAGAGAGAGAGAGAGAGAGAGGCGCTTAAATAGAAAGATTAAAGAGTGGATTAAATCAAATAGAGAGAGATAGGATCAAATAAAGAAGGAGAGGAGATAAAATATGCAGAAAGAGAGAGAGAGAGAGAGAGAGAGAGAGAGAGAGAGAAAAAAGTGGAAAGAGAGAGGGTCAAATAGACAAACCAAAAATGGTTCAAATAGATTGAGGAGCTCAAATAGACAGAGGAAGATTGAGATGACAAAAAAAGTGGATCAAATAGACACAGAGAAAGGATCAAATAGACAGACAGAAAGAGGGTCAAAATAGACAAACAAAAGCGTGGATCAAATAGACGAGAGAGGCGATCCAATCGACAGTGACAGTAGAAAGCACACAAACAGATTGAGGTTTAAATGGATAGGCACACAAATAAAATTACTGAATAAACAAACGAGATAATATCGTAGTATGATATTCATTTCCCCACGTGGGAAAATCGCCACATGGTCTTGTTTTAATATATGACAGGATAGTTTGTTCTGTCGGATTTGCTTTTTGGTATGACACAGGCGTTATAGAAACACCAGGAATATACAGAAGGGTAATTGTGGAAGATCTGACCCCCTTTAACTAAACATAATTTTGTGAAGGGCATACAACATAAATATTTTTTAATGTACGTTAAAGAATAAATGTGGAGAGAAAGAAAACATACAAACACACACACACACACTTATACATATATATATACACATACATAGCTGTAGTTTACTGCTACCAGCAAGCAGAAATATTTCTTTTCCCGATGATGGCCATTTTGGCCGAAACTAGTCGAGGAATCTAAATGAAATAATAAAAAAAAACGAAAGAATATTAATCTACAACCCATTGTGTCGGAAGATTTTAATTTTAATTTTTTTATTTTTTTATATATATTTTTATTATTCAAATATATATATATATATATATATATATTATATATATATATATATATGTATATATGGTATAATATATCATATATATATATATATATATATATATATATATATATATATATAATGAGTAGTGAGTTCGATCTCCATTACGAATGTGTGCCATTTTTTCGGCATTTTTTGTGTCACACCTAAACCACGCCTAGTAAATCCCTTTATATATATATATATATATATATATATATATATATATATATATATATATGTGTGTGTGTGTATGTGTCTGCGTGTGTGTGTGTGATTACGTGTGAGTTTGAATGTATGTGCGTGTTTCGCGGGTAGCAGTAGTTTTTACAAATGACAGTTATTTCCATGAAAAAAAAATCAGACGTAAAACCTTTTTAAAAACAAAGCTCTCAAAGAAAGCATACAGAGTAAAAGCGAATATAACGAAACGTAAAAAAGGTCATGAACCTTGTCCATTGAACCTCAAATAAGCCGAGTTATGGCCGCTCTTTTCCCGGTGGCTGGTTGGACCGCGGCGATTCTTCAATCGTTCGAGGAAAAAAATGTAATAAACGGAATCGCATTAAATCGACTTTGATGGCTGATCTGCGCCAGCAAATATTTGCTTATCAACTATTTGTTTTTTTTTTTTTTTTTTGTTTTTTTTTTTTTTTGTTTTCTGGTGGGGGTATCCCTCTCTTTCTGTCTCATTCTCTTATTCCACTAATATTTTCTCTGGGAATGCCTTTTTTCTCTCTCTCTTTTAAAAGAGAAAAAAAAAAGAGGGAGAGAGAAAGAGAGGGAGATGAAGAGAGAGTGGGGAGATGGCGAAACACTTGAAATATTCAGACAAAATTCCCGCTCTTTATAAGATTACGTCGCCTGGACAACTGGGACAGACCAGAGTTTGGCGCGAAAGGAAAAAAAAGTGCAATTCAAAGACAAATTTTTATTCCCAAACTTTTTTTAAATTTATTTTTTTTTCATTTGTTGATCTTATTTTGAAGACAATTTTTTAAACGTATTTTGTACTTTGTATGAATCATTTACTTTTATATTTTTTCATATTAACAAATGACAGGAATCGGCCTTCTTTCTTGGTCGTTCTGGGTTTAGATTCTGTTGTTATTAATTTCCTTGACTTTTGCTTGTCTTTATTCCTTTATTTTATTTCTTTTCTCTGGTAGACGTGTTTTCTTTTCTTATCCTTTCTTTTTCTTTCTTTCTTTTTTTCTTACTTGCTGGAAAGGCATTATCATTTCTTTGTTATTTTTGTCCTGTTTTCTTTTTATCTGCGGTTGCATCGCACTTTCTTTCTTTCTTTCTTTCTTTCTTTCTTTCTTTCTTTCTTTCTATGAAAGCATTATTCTTTCCTTTCCTTTCTCTCTTTCTTTATATGAAAGCATTATTCGTTGTTTCTTTCTCTCTATGGAAAAATTATTCTTCATTTTGTCAAAGCATCTTTCTTTCTTTCTTTCTTTTCATTTATTCTTACTTTTACTTTCCCTCCTCCGCTCCCCGTTTCTTTTTTTTGTTTGTTTGTTTCTTTGTTTGTTAGTTAATTTGTTCGTTTCCTTTCTTTTTTGATATATTACTCCTATCCGCTTTCTTTCTTTCTTTCTTTCTTTCTTTCTTGTCTTTTTCTTTTTCTTTCTGATGTTCTTTCCTCTCATGGATTATTATTTCTTTCTTTCCTTAATTCTCAATCACTATATGGCATCTTTCTTTCTTTCTTTCTTTCTTTCTTTCTTTCTTTCTTTCTTTCTTAATTCCTACCACTCCTTCTATTATTATGTATCTTTCTTTCTTTCATTCATTCATTCCTTCATTCATTCATTCATTTATTCTTTCTTTCTTTCTTTCTTTCTTTCTTTCTTTCTTTCTTTCTTTCTTTCTTTCTTTCTTTCTTTGTTCCTACCACTCCTTCTATTATTATGTATCTTTCTTTCTTTGTAGTTCCTTCCATTATTGTATCTTTCTTTCTTTCTTTCTTTCTTTCTTTCTATGGAAGCAATATTCATTCTTTCTCCTTTTCATTCTTACTTTATTTATTTCTTTGGAAGCGTGATTATTTCATTCTTTCTATGGTAGCAGTATTCTTTCTTTCATTCTTTCTTTCTCTCTTTCTATGAAATAATTATTCTTTCTTTCTATGGATACATTATTTATCTGGAAGCAGTATTCTTTCTTTCTTTCTTTCTTTTGTACATACATTATCCACCTTTCTTTCTTTCTTTCTTTCTTTCTTTCTTTCTATGGCAGCATTATTCTTTCAATCTATGGAAGCCTTATTCTTCATTTTATGGAAGCATTATTCTTTCGTTCTTTCTTTATTTCTTCCTTTCTATTGAAGAAGTATTCGTTGTTTATCTTTTTCTTTCTTTCATTGGAAGTATTAATCTTTCTTTCTATGGTAGCATTATACTTTCTTTCTCTCTCTCTCTCTTGAGGTAGTTTTCTTCATTCTATGGAAGCATTATTCTATCTATCTTTCTTTTTTACTATTTTCCTTTTACAGATACATTGTATCTGAAAATTTTTACATATATATGCAGGTTGCAATGTATAAATTGTCCTCTAATTTACGCAAAAATGAAAATAACACTGACATATTTTACAGATATATTTACCAAAATCACACAAAAATATCTTGAAATACTAAAGAGTATATTTATTCAATAAAATCGCCATTGGCTTCAATCACGGCCTCCAGACAACTTTGGAATCTCTTGAAACTCTTCTGGACAGTCTCCTTGTTTAAGTTGCTGAATACTGATATAATCCTTGTCTTCAGTTCATCTTCGATGTTACAAGGAGTTTTGTTGGTCTCTCGCTGAACTGCGCCCCACACATAATAATCAAGGGGTTTGCATTCTGGGGAGTTAGCTGGCTAGATGTAAAGGGTGATGTGGTTGCAGAAATTGTCCGACAGCCATGACTAGTTTCGCCTACTTGTGTAGAATGGTGCAGAATCCTGTTGCCAGATATAGGGTTTTCCAGCAGTCACCCTCTTGACCAAGGGCAGCACTATCTCTGCAAGGCACTTGATGTAGGCCTCCATTGGACTCACGATTTAGTCTCCAGAATTCTGGACAACTTAAGCTCAATGACAAGCTCCATTATCATGCTAGAATAACGCAAGTTGTGGCAGAGAGAGTCATTGAATTTGGCACAAATGAACACGAAAAATTGCAATCTAACGATATACCCTTAGCAAAGAAACAGCTCCCAACCCACCCAACGCGAACTCACCCAAGGCCATTTTGGAACTATCACCAGCCAGCACGATGCCTTGTAGGGTCGATGACCATAACGAAATCTTACCATCATCCCGAAATATCTGAAACTGTGACTTACCGAACCACGTCACACGATGCCATTCTTGCAAAGTCCAATTAGCGACATTACATCTATATGTGAAACCCTGTGTCCAATGTATTAGCATATTTGTACATATAAATCTTGCATTGAATGCGGATGCAATTTGAGATAGTCACGCTTGTCTAGGAGCTTACGCACACAATTCTAGTCAAAAGCGCTGTTCACGATGGGAGATAATAATTTAAATTTGAAAAAGTCAAAATAATAATAATAATAATAATAATAATAATAATAATAATAATGGTCACGGGATCTAAAAAAAATGCACATACACAAAACAAGTTTCTTTGAACGTTTTTTCCACCAAAAAGTTCGACTTTATTTTATTTTTCTTTGTGATAAAAAAACAAGTGTGTCCAAAACTTATCATTTTTAAGATTTTTCTCATCATGCTTGTCTAATGGCATAATAATATGAAATTATTATTATTATTTTCTTTGATTTCTGGCGTTTACACATTTCTTTCCGGGTCCCGCGCAGGGACCTAAGGTTAGAAATGGCATCATGACACTTTCCACTGACAAAAAAAAAAAAAAAAAAAAGATTACATAGATAAAGCCCTTCGTAAGGTGTGGGCTGTCAGAACAATTTTCTGTATCTCCTTGAGGCATGGACTTCCAGGAATCCCTTCAATTAGTCTACTGGAATCTTTTCCAACCAGTCCTAGGGCTCCAACTACAACAGGGATTGTTGATGTTCCCATATGCCACATTTTCGCGATTTCTATTTCAAGGTCCTTGTACTTTGACAACTTTTTGAATATCTTCAAAGATACATTGCAGTCAGCAGGGACTGCCATATCAATAAGGAGGCATCGCTTTTGTTTGTGGTCTTTAATAACAAATATCTGGGCGGTTGGCCTTGATTGTTCTGTCAGTGTGTATTGTGTAGTCCCATAGAATTGTAAAAGGTCCTATCTCCGTAACTGGGTCTGGGTGGTGTTCATACCAGTTTCTTTCAGTTTTCTTCCCGTAATTTCCTTGTATTTAAAAAAATGAATCACTACCATTTTCATCTATTTGCATTCACTATGTTATTTAATTGTTCTTTTATTTGTCTTATTTATTTATTATTTACCTATTTACAAGTTCCTATATATACACATATCCTTCCGGGTCCCAACGAGATACCTAAGGTCAGAAATGGATCTATGACCTTTTCCACTGATACTTTTTTACCCCCCACCCCACCCAAAAAAAACTAAAGTTACATACATTTTACATACATAAAGCTCGTAGTGTGAGTTGTACTTGTGAGGACAATTTTTTGTATTTCTTTAAGGCATATATATATATATATATATATATATATATATATATATAAATGCTTTTAATAGTTTTTACTTTTCTTTCTAACTTATTGTACAACTATTGTTAATCTTAGACGATAACGCATTTAACATTTTGTTATTACATTAACTTATCACTACCATTTTCATCTATTTCAATTCATTATTTTATTTAATTGTTTTTTTTATTTGTCTTATTTATGTATTATTTGCCTATTTACAAGTTCATATATATATATATATATATATATATATATATATATATATATATATATATATATATATATATATATATATATATATATATATATTATATTTCATTTTATTTTATCATATCTCACTTTATTCCGGCATATTTTATTATTACTGATATCACTACTTTTAGGTTTTTTTTTACGAATATTAATATTAATAATATTATTATTAATTACATTATTGATTCAGGAAAAATAGAGTTACCACCCCTTGATTTTATAACACCACTTCTAGTTGTGAAACCACTGTCTCTCTAAATTGGAATTCATCTTTCTTATTTCTAATCTTATTTTCCATCTTAAATGTTGACCCGGGCCAAACTTCAAATTCAAAACCAACTACAATTCATTAAACATTTTAACGTGTTTATTTACATATTCATATGTTCCTATACAAGGCTCTTAATTCATTTTACTTTATTTTTCTTATTTTAGTTTAAATCATTTCCTTTCTATTGATATATATTACTATCATTAGTAATAGTAGTAGAGTATTTTATTTTGTTTTAATCTATATTATATTATTTTATTTTATTTTATCATGACATACTTTGTTCTTGATATCATTATTTTTAATTATTTTAGTAATCTTATTATCAATTACTCTCTTGACTTTTGGGGAAAAATAATGTTGCACCTCTTGATTTGCCAACGTCTCTTTTTTGTATACTTAAGTTTTCAAAACCAGCGTCTCTCTAATTTAAAATTTATATTTCTTATTTCCAGCCTTATTTTCAATCTTAAATGTTAATGTGAGCTTAATTCAAATTCAAAATTAAACTACAATTCAATTAAATAATTTAACTACAATAATATTCCACCGCAAAAGTAATATATCTCAGGTGTCAATCCAAAATTGAAATAAAAATAAATATATTTCTAGCACTGTAAAATTGCTTCGGCATGAAACTCGGAGTTGTGAATTAATGTAAGATATTATATACATTTCTTAACACACACACACACACACATACACACACACATATATATATATATATATACAATAAACTTATTTGTAAACGTAGGTAAACGTTTCTTCACTATTTCAATAAGTCTATTGGAACTTTTTCCAATCATTCCAAGGGCTCCAACTACAACTGATATTATTGATGAGCCACATTATTTAGATTTCAACTTTTATCGTTCTGCTATTCCTACATTCAGTAAAACACATACCTGGAATCTATCTATCTATCTATCTATCTATCTATCTATCTATCTATCTATCTATCTATCTATCTATCTGAGGTCTGCTCAAGCCTGCCTGTGTATGTATCTATCACGTTCTGTTCATTATCTATCTATCTATCTATCTATCTATCTATCTATCTATCTATCTATCTAATGTCTGCTCAAGCCTGCCTATCACGTTCTGTTCATTATCTATCTATCTATCTATCTATCTATCTATCTATCTATCTATCTATCTATCTATCTATCTCACGGTAAATTTACGCCAAAATCTCGGTGTTATAACCCGCCAGAATACAACACAAAAACATACACACACACGCACACAAAATATATATATATATATATATATATATATATATATATATATATATATATATATATATAATTCCTAAAAAAAATCACACATACACATAGGTGCATACATGCATACACAAAACGCATGAACTTGCAACATTCACATATATAGACACACTTTTTTCTACCTCTTTTCTAGCCTCCTCGCACTGAATCGTTTTTTTTCCCTATCCAGTGAGAAACCATTTTGTCTGTGACGATTAATAAACACCATTTAATAAGCAATAGCAGAACATATCTTGTATCTGGGCAGCGGGTAACAAGAAATCGAAGCGGACGTTTATTCGTTCTTGATGTCATGGCCCTTGATGTCCCTGCCCTTACACCACTAATATTAAACCCCTGAAAATGAGCATTATTTCGATATACGGGACCCGAAATGCTCATAAAGCAGTAGCTGAGTACGCAGGACTTAACAATAGATTTGGCATGAAACGTTAACATACGTTCTAAATATGCGTAATATATATATATATATATATATATATATATATATATATATATATATATATATATATATATATATATATATATAAAATCCCAAATCACCTCATATAGGGTATAGCCAAATTCACATTTTCCATGATATAGGTTTAACTTAATTACCTACTATATTTCCATAATATTCACCCCCCCACCAAATCTTCAAATGTCGAAAATAGAACCAATTCTAATTTCTGTTTTCCGACCTCTGTGCCTCTTTACACTATATTTATAATTTATAAACTTTCCCCTACTCTAAGCTCTCCCCAACACTTTTTTTTCCATTAACCCGTTACATCCTTTTATCTATATATTTTAAAGTTATTTTTAACCCCCTTTTTTATTCATCTTTTAATTTTATATTAATATATCATTCTTCATATAGCCTCAAATTAATGTCATAAGGTTAATATTCGGGTTTATTTTTATAAAACTTCTTCCGTTTAAGGCAAGCATCTTCCACCCTTCCATGACCCTTTCTTGTGCCTCTCGCCTGACTGAAACATTGAAATGAATAAATTCTGTATTAGTTTATCGATTTTTTTTTTATAGCTTTCACAGTTAAATTTTTATTTCTGGCATGAACTCAGTCCACGCCGGGGTTGATGAGGCAGAGTATCAGTTTTTCGTCTGCCGAAATAGACCTTCCCCATATGAGGTGATTTTGGATTTTATTGTTTATTAATTTTTTGCTCTGTAGTAATAAATACATTGAGCTCTTTTTGTGGGTCAGTTTTAATATTTTATATTACTAGGATCCATTTGGATTATATACCAAAGTATTTGTTGGTTATATATATATATATATATATATATATATATATATATATATATATATATATATATAAAAACACATAATCTTCTATGATTTTTATTGATCGATAAATTTCTTTCATGAAACGTATCATAATGTAAACAATAACAACGTATAATGAAAAGGGTTAAGTTCAACAATTATTTAATATAATTTCAATAATCCATTTCATTATATGTTGTCATTTTTCACGTTAAGATACGTTTCGGAAACAGAAATGATCGGTCGAGAAAAATCGTCGAAGATTGTGTTTATAAACAGTAATTCGGACTTTGCTAACCAAACGCTTCTCTGTAGCTGAATAGTACAGGCACGTCTGATTATATATATATATATATATATATATATATATATATATATATATATCTTCAACTTCCTGACTCCAGAGTTTCTTAGACGGCTCCTCCGGGAATTACTGCGTCCACTCGTCAGGGGTATCAACTATTGACTGCTTATACTTATTGATTTTTCTTTTTAATATGCACTTTTCATTGATCCTATTTTTTTCATAGTGTATGTACGTGTGTGTGAGCGTGTGTGTGTGAGTTCGCGCACCTGTTCCCATGCGCCTTTCACCATGTTTTGATTATTTGTACATATCAACAATATATATATATATATATATATATATATATATATATATATATATATATATATAGATAGATACACCTAGTGAGCCAGACAAACCTACCTAGGTTTCACCTAAACGGATCGTCAGGGAAAGTTTGACTAACGAGGCAAAGAGCTATTAAACTCTAAAACTGAAATTCTCAATGTATGTAGACATAAAAAATCTTGGCTACTAAATTAGACGTTTTCCCGTTATTGACTTTCCACTGAGGATTTTTTTTTTTTGTTGAATAAATATTTATCCCCCCCACTTAGGTTGTTTGTTTTTTTTTTTTTTTTGTCACGTGGTATGATTTTAGCTATCACCTATAAATATGTGTTTCTCTTTGCCACGTTAGCCAAACTTTCCCTGACGATCCGTTTAGGTGAAACCTAGGTAGGTTTGTCTGGCTCACTAGGTGTATCTAGGTCTGCTCTACGGTTGTATTGAGCTCTTTTGTTAGTTAGTTGTTACTCGTATCGGGGTTTTTTCTTTGGGCTTCAGACCTGCATCTGTGCGATTTTTTTGTCGGCAGAAGTTTATGTTTGTAGCTCTTTCTTTTTAAAAACCTTTTTTCCTCGAGATTGATTTGATTATTAGCAAATCAAAAATTCGAGGGTTTTCGAAACGAGTCTAGTTATATATATATATATATATATATATATATATATATATATATATATATATATATATATATTGGTTTGAAAACAATAGTGTCTAAGTGTTAATTTTTGAAAATCATTTCACCTCAAGCAAGGAGGTGATACCACAATTGTGTAAGGTATTACTGGGATGGAAAAAGAATGAGAAAACGTTTGCAAGGAAAAAGGACAATAAATAAATAGAAATCAGGTAGATAGAAGATGGTGATTGGCGTTGCATTTAATGTTTTGAAGATTCTAGGTATCAAGAAGCCAAAATAGTGTTCCACAGGTGAGACGTGCGAGAAGGGGAACTATGAGAATAGAACATACGGTTGCATTTAGCTAGTTCATCAGTGAAACAGTAAAACCTATGAATAACATAGAAATTTATTTGTTGGTCAGTCTTTGAAAATTGTTCTTGGAAGGTTAATAAATTCGCTGTCTATCTATCTATATCCACCTATCTACTTATCAAAATTTGTTCATATATCTCTATAAGGGATCGTAGATTTTGATATTTCCTATAGCTAGTAGCAAAGTTCCCTCTTTATTTGCGATAAATAAATAATCTTAGCAATTCTCCCATTTTTGTTATGACATTTCTCCGAAACAATCAAATCATACAGAAATTTTCTCCTGCTCAACAAACTAATGACGGCTGATTAAAAAAAAAAAAAAGCGCCGGACGATGGTATTTGCCGGACCACAGAGTGTTGGATTAAAGAGGTCGGACTGTACGATTTTCATCATTCGATCATTATCATTATTGTGAATTCCATACATACTGTTTGCCTTATATTTTGGTCTTGTGCTGTACTAAAGCAATCTTAGTTGCTCTCCTGTGTTTTTTTTATAAACACTCTCATGGTAATTGTTCGGATGAGCTCTTTGCTATGTTAGGTAGACTTTATAGACTGGCAGATCTTATCGATATACAGTTGATCTGGCGAGATGTAACCCCATGTTCTGTTCTAACAATTACTTTTCTCGCACTTCTCGTTTGTGGAACACTCTTTCGGTTCCATGCTTTCCAATCAACTTTAATCTTCAAAAGATTAAATGCAATGTTAATCGTTATCTACTGTCCTCTAGATTAATTTTCTTTCTTTTTTTTCTCGCTCCTTAGATGTGTTTCGCTTTTCTAATTCTTTCCCAGCCAGTAACCACTTGTGTCTTAGTGGCTTTACTTTCTTGGTTTGGAATGAACTTGAATAAAAAAAAGAAAAGTGAAAAAAAGTATATCAGGCGTCTCAACGTGGTGTTATGATTAACAATCAAGCCTAACATGGGCCATTAGTATTGTGAGAAGTCTGAATTTCAGATTAGGCTCGTAGATAAGGTGAAAAAAAAGTGTTTGTATTTGATAGGCTATTCGACAACCATATTTTAGAAATGGCGACCAAAGTAAAATTGGCGTTACTAGTATCGTTTCTACCGGAGGGGCACATCTGATTTGGAGGCAGCTGATAATGGCAGCGTGGGAAGAGGGCTTTGAAGATAAATGCAAACGAATAGTTAAAAGAAGAAGGTAGCAAACAAGGAAATATATATATATATATATATATATATATATATATATATATATATATATATATATACTTTTTTATCTTCCTTGTTTGCTACCTTCTCCTTTTTTTTTTTTTTCTTCTCTCTCATATATATATATATATATATATATATATATATATATATTATAAATTAATTGATTTAAAATGTTTTTTTTTCGCTACACAGTTCTAACCATGTTTCAAAAATGGAAGCTAAAAGCCCCGAATTTAATTTTGTGATTAAATTAAAGTCATTAGTTCCATTTCATCCTCAAGCGAATTTTGGAGTAACTTTTAAAATTACTGGGTTTTAAATACACAGCTAAAATCATAATTCATGTTTCCAAGGTTACAGATAAATCTATTTTTCTAGACAGGAGTGTCTAGGTGTTCAATATGTCTATATTTTAATGTATCAGTTATTGTTACTTTTGGTAGTGGGTAGGGATGTCTAGAAAAATTGATTTATCTGTAACCTTGGAAACATGAATTTTGTTTTAGCTTCTAGCCGGGTCTCGATTTTCGACAAGCAAAAATGACTTCCGCTTCACTGGGTCAACTGCTGATGTGTTTATGGTTATTGCTGAAATAGTGTATCAAACTTTAGATAAGAATGAAACTAATGTTTCTCTTTTTTTTTATTCTTTTACAATTGTGACTTAGTGACTTTGCGGCCTTGCTTGGGATGAAATAATTAAAATAAAGAAAGAAAATCTACTAAAAAAAGTCGATGGAGAAGAAACAGAAAAGGGAGATTGTCGATACGGAAGTGAGGAAATAAAAATAACTAGCTAATTAAAAAGAATTAAAGTGAAGAAGAAACATGTCAACAAAGAAGAAAAAAAAGCTCGTCATAGAGACGTTAACATAAATTAAAGGAATGTGCTGTTCACCTATCGCCGAATCACACTCCTTCCTTTTTTAACAGGATTAGAGGTTTATTCCTTGTTTCCTGTTTAGGATTGTGTTTCCGGTTCCTTCTAACGTTTCTTTCACTCCAAGTAACCGTTTGTGTCTTACTGGCATTATCGCCTTGCTTGGGGTGAAAAAAAAAAAAAAAAGAAAAGTTTAACGGAAGAAGAAGCAAGACCATCTTTTGTTTTTAGATGTGAGATACTTTAAGAAATGGTAAAAATATAAAACCAGAGCGATTCCTCTGTCTCTTTAGGGTGGGCTTTCACCCGTTTTACGAAAACTGACTCTTGTTCAGAATGTTATGGATGCAAAGGTGGTAGTTTTCCGTACTATCTATCTATGCCAGTCATTCACTGCATTCAGTCATCACACGACTGGCCCAACTGATTAAAGACAGTTTCCTAGTTAGGGGAAGCGGTGATGATAGCGATATGATATGAAACAGAATGTGGGCGACTTGACAACTTGGATATTATTATGATGGATTAGTCACGGGATAAATATCTTCTCTTTTTTTTATCTCTTAAGAAGGCCTTCTTTTCTTTTCTTTTTCTTTTTTAAGAAACGGGCGTTGTATATTAGAAGTAGGTATTTCGTAAATTGTTTTTTTTTCTCGAGATTATTGGTAGTTAAGGAGAATTTTTTTTTTGTCAATAAGCATGAGGAGGTTGGTTTATTTGTTTAGTTGAAATCAGACGAACTTAGCTGTCTTATTATGGAAGAAAGCAAGTTATCTTCATCATTTTCTCTTCCAAAGGTTTTATTATTATTTTTTTAACGTCCCTCGTCTTCTTCCGCCATATTTTTTTGGTTTGTTTTAAATAAAGATAAGTATTCCGAAAGTTGTTCGGACGAGTGATATTTCTTTTTCTTGCCTTAATTGTTACCACGAAGTTTATGCCGATCAAGTCTTTGGCATTTCTAAGGTGTGCCAAACGAAATAGGAGGTCACTCGTTGTTCAGACGCTTGATATATTCTTTTCATTGTTTTTTCTCGATAGTGTAGAATTGGAATAAGACTGTCATTGTTCTTGTGTTAGTTCACTCAGTTATGTGCCATGCATGATACACGCTTAGGCGATCAGGTATCTTTCGATACATGACTGACGAGGCAGGTTTTTTTTTTCACGCAGTAGGTTCCCATTTTTTTGCGGTTAACCAGTTACCATGTAAAGCAACTGGTCTGTCCAGCTATTTACCCATAGCTGTAGGGAGAAGAAGAGGATTAATACCTTTCCTAAGGGTATTAGCACGTAAGTGAATGTAATGGATTCGACTGGAATTCGAATTCGGCTCTCCGATTCCTCAATCCGAGCCCCTATTCATTACAGCGTTAGTTACTGAAACCGTTCTTTTTATTGCTTTTCTTATTTTAACGTTTCGACAGATCCATTCTTCGGCCTTCTGCGTGTATACAAGTGAAAGAAAGCGGTCATTATTATTTACACTATTTACATTATTCGGACTATTGTCCTCATATTTGTCACCATATTCATTACAATGTTTCGGCCGTTGTACGCTCCGGCATTCTTCAGGTGGTTGGAATGTCGAACTGAACTCTTTTTTTTTCGCTCACTAGGGTAGACTGTTCTAGTTTCACGTGCCATGTCTAATTGATAACTGACATCCATTAGACATGGCACGTGGAACTAGAACAATCTACCCCAGTGAGCGAAATAAAGCGTTCTGTTCGACATTCCTACCACCTGAAGAAGGCCGGAGCGTACAACGACCGAAACGTTGTAATAAATATGGCCACAAAGATGAAGACAATAGTCCAAGCAATGTAAATAGTGTACATAATACCTCATCTCAGAAATATAAACAGTCATTATTATTATTATTACATTAGTTGTTGTGACCAATGATTTCCCATTTTGGGATTGCTTTTGCTGTTACCATAAAGTCTGCGCCGATGTGTTCTTCAGCCTTCCCCAGGTGTATAATTTGAAACGAGGCAGTCACTTTTCATTACAGTAGTTCGCACGATTCATATATTATTTTTGTTCTTCTTGTTATCATAACATTTCGACCGATCTATTCACCGAACATTCTCAGATAGAAGAAGGATATCATTATCGTTACAGTAGTTGCTGAGGCAATTCTTTGTTGCTTTTTCTGTTACCATAAAGTTTCAACAGATCGATTCCTCATTCTACACGCGGTAAAAGATTATTATCATTAGAGAAGTTGTTCAGACGATCGATAACTTCGTTTTAATTTATTATTTTTATTTTTTGCTATTAACATGACATTTCGATCGATCCATTCTTCGACCATCCTCAGGTGAGCAGGTATAAGAACGTAATTATCATTACGATGGATGCTTTTATTGTTAATGCAAATTTTCGGCCGATAATTTCTTCGACCGTTCTCAGATATACGATTCTTATAGAATGTAGCGAGCCGTATGTTGTCTTTTCCTCAAATGGTGTCGATATATATTTATCATCCGATAAAAACATAAGGTGTTACATGGTATCTGTCCATATTTATGATATGAAGTATTATGTACACTATTTACATTATTCGGACTATTGTCCTCATCTTTGTCGCCATGTTCATAACAACGTTTCGGCCGTTGTACGCTCGGACAGGCGGTTGGAATGTCGAACTGAACCCTTTATTTCGCTCGCTGGGGTAGACTGTTCTAGTTCCACGTCCTCAAGGACACATGGCACAGTGGATAAAGGCATTAGTTAGATCCAGTGACAGGACCCAAAGAGTGTGAGTTACCTGGCTAAGGCGGTAGAGAAATTGGAGAGTTGACATTAGTTAGACATGGCACATGGAACAATCTACCCCAGCGAGCGAAATAAAGGGTTGCAGCTCGACATTCCAACCACCTGAAGAAGGCCGGAGCGTACAACGGCCGAAACGTGATAAATATGGCAACAAAGATGAGGACAATAGTCCGAATAATGTAAATAGTATACATAATACCTCATCTCAGAAATATAGACAGATACAAAATCGCATTACTTATCTCCTGTTAATTCCCCTCTCCAAGTTCTCCACCGCCTTAACCAGGTATTGAACTCAAACTCTTTGGGTCCTGTCACTGAATCTAACTAAGGCCTTTATCCACTGTGCCATGGTCTATTTTTGTTTTCGTACAGGGTTATCCGTATATTCCCCATGATACGGCATATTAATCATGGTTGCATTTTATGATAACTCATGAAAGAATTAAAAAAATACAAATAGATAAAAAAATGAAAATAATATTCTGATCCCTTGAACCTAGCAGCCTTGGCAGAATGTAAAGATGGTGTCGTCTATAAATCCCATCCATGAAATATGTTCTTAGCTTGTTTTTTTGTGTACAGAAAATGCAAGTTTCAACTGGTTTCCACCAAGACTATCTATCGGAAAAACTATGCCTAAAAGAGTAGCATATGATAGTAAACATAACACTCAGACCATTCCATTATTCCAAATTCCGAAAAACTAGTAGATTCCATATTTTAATGATAATATTGCTTTACAGTCATTGCTTTGATAAGCCAAGAAAGCTAAACTTCTCGATAAAGCATACTGGCTTATCATGTTTATATATTCGCAAGGCTCGTATACACGTTTTTTTTTTAAATTTTATTTCTTACATGTCAGGCTATCTATATGTGATTTAGTTCTTATTCTTGTGGATGTGGTTTAACCAACTCTACTTGTAGAAATAATAATGGTAATAGTGGGAACAACCGTTTCCATACAAGAAACATTGGCATTCATTGACGGAAAAGTTAGCGGAAATTATAGAAAAAAATATTTTAAAACGCTTTTTATTTTTTTAGGGAAGATAGACTCGTCAAACCCACTAACTGTTATAGCTCTTTCCAGTATTGATGGGAGGATTCCTTCGTACACTTTTGCTTAGTGTAATATGGAAAGTTAGTGTCTTGATTATATCTTTATTATTTATCGTCTTAAATGTGCTATTTATTTTGGTTTTTCTTTGTTTCTGTAAAGTCAAGGTCTGATGGACGATTGTTTTCTGTAAGACACCAGGGGATTTATCCGCTAGCATAAGAGATATTTCTGCTAGAAGGGAATGGAATGTTGTGTGAAGAAAAAAAAATCAGCAAAAGAGATGATCATTAGTCCAAAGAATTCATGGAATCATAAAGATTCATGTAAAAATTATAGAATGGTATCTTCCAACATTTGAGGAAAGAAAAAGAAAGGTTAATCAAAATAATGAGACAAAATGAAACGAAACACAAAAAACAAAATATGAACAACTCTTAAAATGATATATATATATATATATATATATATATATATATATATATATATATATATATATATATAATTTATCATATCTATATATAATATATCTATCGATCTATATATAATATATTTATATATAATATCTCTCTCTCTCTCTCTATATATATATATAATATCTATATCTATCTACATATATACAGTGACACGCATAAGTATTGGATACATGTTAATTTCTGTTATAACTCTAGTTTATGTCCGCCATTTTGCCTGATATTTAGTAATTAAAACTGAACTTGAGGGTGCTGGAATGTAAGTAAGGATACTATTAGCAGAGCTCTATATCGTAAAGGCTTTCATTTAAGATCACCAAGAAAAGTGCCTTTACTGAAAACCAAACATGTTAAAGACCGATTAATGTTTGTCGAAACTTATGAAAAGAAAGGTATGCAGTTTTGGGAAAAGGTAATCTGGTCGGATGAAACGAAAGTTGAACTATTCGGAAGGAACACAGCGACAAGTGTTTGGCGAAAAAATGGCAATGCCTTCAACAAGCACAATACCATTCCCACAGTTAAGTTTGGGGGTGCTTCCATTATGATATGGGGATGCTTTTCATCCAAGGGCACTGGTGAGTTACAAGTTATTCATGGTAGAATGAATGGTAGCATGTACAGGGAGATTCTAGAGAAGAACTTTCAGAAATCTGCAACTTCTTTAGGACATGGTCGGAATTTTGTGCTTCAACATGACAATGATCCCAAACATACCGCAAAACTTACAAAGGAATGGTTTGAAAATAATAATTAGTCTCCTGACTTGAATCCAATTGATAATTTGTGGTATACTTTGAAGGTTAACGTTCATAAGCGGAATCCACAAAATTTCAAGCAATTAGAGGAATTATGCAAGGAAGAATGGGGTAAAGTAACGGTGGATCAGTGTGGAAAACTTGTGGCCAACTATAGAAAGCGACTGGAAGCAGGGAAACAAAACAGAGGCTAAGCAACAAAATATGACATTGATGTATCCAATACTTTTGCCTAGGGTAATTTTGAACTTTGATAAAAAAAAAATGGATTCAACCATGAGTTTTTAATTTTCCTTCCACATACAACTAAAACAACTTTTACGAGATATTACTTACCAAATATCAGGCAAAATGGCGAACATAAACTAGAGTTATAACAGAAAGTAACATGTATCCAATACTTATGCTTGTCATTGTATATGTATATATAATATATATAAAACATGTACAAATAAAACATTTTGTTTTTCTTTTCTTTCTTTTACTTGTATGCCTTCAGGACGTGAGCGATGAAGGCCCTCCACAACTCCCTATCCTTTGTAGGACTAAGCAACATTTGACCCGTTATTATCCCTCCCAGCCCCCCTTCTGTCATCCATATCGACCGGAGTCGGGATCATCGCGCCAATATGTAGCTGTGATTGTTTATTTTGAAATTACTTTCTCATCCAGTCTCTCCTGCTATTTAATCAAAGCTGGAAGAAGAGGATACATATTTTTCTTATTAGCACGTAAGTGAATGTAAAGGATCCGACCTGGAATTCGAACTAGGGTCTCCGACTCCTCAAACCGAGCCACAATCCATTAATCCACCGTGCGTGTGTTATACACTGTTTCCCTCTGCCTTCAATATGTCATCTGCATTGGAGATTCTCCAAGCCCCTTTTTTAAGTATGTAGCGCAGAAATTTCAACTGTCTCTATTCTCAGCTAAAAGTGACTTTTTCGTTCCCACCTTCTAGAAAACCTCTTCCTTGGTCACATGTTCCCTCCACGATATGCACAATATCCTTCTGTAGGGCCACATCTGCGGTGCCTAAATTCTCCTTTTCATCTGGGAGGATAGTCCTGGATATGATGATAAACTACATCAGCCAGTAAGGCCTCTGATCGGGTGACTGGAGATTTTGAGCAGCGAGGAACCACCTCTTAATTTTTCGGATGATCCCAGGTCCATCCTGACCCGGGGTGGTAGCACTTATTAGGGTCCCAGCCATGGGCAAATAGTGAGACCCCAAAATATAAAAAATACTATAAAATTATAAAATATACATTTTATGGTCAAAATATCTGCAATACATATTTATATTAAAAAAACTTACCATCAATACATTTCATACCAAAATGACTAACAATACATCTTATCTGTAGTTGAAGATATACAATTACGTTTAAAATATATTTAGTTCAAGCCATAAAATTGTGTTCAAAATATTGAGATTTCGGCATTAAATTAACCGTAGAGTTTGATATACCGTTAAACGAAATCAACCTATCAATTTGTTATATTCTGTGCTAATAGGAATATATACTTGACAAATACGGTGGATAAAATAAGTAAAGGTTTATTGTAAAAACCAGTACAATAAGAGATAAGGTACAGTTATGCGCACGGTCGTCGCAAGTCAATCCAGTAGTGAGTGCTGCTATTGGAAGGTCGGTAGTTCTCGCGTAAGTCTGAATCGTACTCAACAGATCCCAGCTGGACGCTATTTAACAACTGCCCCACGCAGTCAAATGTGGCACAAGGCCGAATATAATGTGAGGTTACAGAGCCCGTAGGCTCGGCCAAAAAATCTCCGTAGATCCCGCATAAACGGGATCGGGTTTATCTACCTCCCGGGTTCCTCTCTGCCCGAAAGCAGAGAGTTCGACAGCACAGCTGGAACAGATCCCAGCCGGACTCCGTAGTCTGTTGACTTACCGATACTTATAAGTAGTTACTACCTATAGTGTAGTTATTCATGGGGGTAACAGGTTATTCCATTACATCACAACTAAAATTTTGGAGGAAATTATACAATATTCACTGCCATAAGAGGACTGGTATTACATAACAACCGAGTACTGTTATCTTTGTTTCTAACGAAAATTTTAATTTTTCTTTATAGTGTGCTTATTTTCTGGAAGGCATCTTTCGCTATCCCTATGCGCCTTCGGATTTTTGTGTCATATTTTTCCATAATTTCTACATTTGACTGTATTTTGACGTTTCCAATTTGTAGCTTGCATTTTGATCTACGCTTTTTGGTAACGATCATTCTATATTTTTACACTTTATAGTTAGTCCTATATTCTCATTCTCCTTTTCTACCTCCACGAAGGGAAGAAGTTATCCTTTCTCGACTCCGTATTGGACATACTAAAATAACTCATCTATTCCTGCTTGAAAAAAAGGAACTGACATGGTGCACAGCCTGTCATGCGCTATATACTTTAAGACACTTCATGATGGACTGCGCTGACTTTTCATCTGTACGGAAAAAGTACTACAATACAAAGACAATGAAAGAACTATTTGAACACACCAAGATAGATCATTTAATGGCATATTTAAAGAAAATCGGACTATACAACAAAATCTAATTAAAATAAAAATGTGTACAACCAATCTAATGCATGCAACCATTCTAACATGTGCACCAACTTCAAAACAAATACATTAAAAAAGTGTGATAACAAAATTCAAAAACTGACTCTTAAATGACCATAATGGTTTTGGGTCGTTAAACCTAAACCAAACCAAACCAAACCAAACCAAACCTTTTCTATCTTACCCAGGAATTCCTGTAGTTTTCTGTGTCTGCCAACGATGCGGCTATCTTAGGTTGATAAATCCTCTCTTTTTCTTTCAATTGGGTAAAAGATTTACTAGACTTTCAGTCTTATCATGTTCAAACACCTGTTCTCGTACGATCACCGAAGTTAAACAACGTCGAGCCTGGTCAGTACCTAGATGGGTGACCACTTGGAAATACCAGGTGCTGTAAGCTATGGACATGTGAAAGGTGTATGGATAATGAAGAGTCGAATTCCAATACCAGTCAGGTTTGTTATACTCCCTTTATCGCTAAGACTCTCAGAAATTTAGGAAACCCACCTATAACTCCCCCGATCTATGGGTTAATTAGTAGGACTTGTATCAGTAAATCATAATTATTTCAAATAAATTCTTATAATCTAAAAATATTTCCTGGCTTTAAATAACCTGCAATAGGTCGATAAACCGTGAAAAACAAATGAAACAATCAGTCAAAATTTAATTACAATTAGGCATGTTTGTAATTATGCTTCTAACTTAGTCAAATATGTCACAATTCCAAAGGACAAATGAAAGAAGATTGTTGTGTTATGTTAATCGTACACGTAATACGGAGTTGTCAGCCTTGAAAATCTGCATGCAAATCATGGATTTAACTTTGAGCGAAGCGAAAATCTACATGTCCGATTGAAAAGAAGAAGAAAAAAAAAGAAACCAGTCAAAGAAAGAATAAGTGAAAGAGATAAGGAAATATAAAGAGAGATATAAAGACAGACAAAGAGACAGTAGAGGGGAAAGTAGAGAAATAACGGGAGATGGTGAAACAGCGCGAAATAAAGAGACAGCGAGAGGAGGGAAAAGGAAGGAGAAATAGTTAAATCAGGAAAGTTTGACTTTTCTTCGATATAAGTGTGAAATCTTTGAAAAAAATACGGAAACATAAAAGATTTTCTCGGCATAGCTTGATAATATCAAATCGGTGTTTGTAAAAAAAATAAATATAAATATACATATAGGAAGAAAGATCCCTCTAAACAACTCATCCGTTAGGGCCTCCACTCCAGATAAGCTTCTATGAAACCCAAAACCACAGCGCACACGATTTTCTTATCGTTTATCTTTCCGGGGTTTTGTTTTTTCAGGAGGGGGATCGAGGAGAAGCTGGAGTCACAGATCCGGAGATTTTAGGATGTTGAAAATTAGGGTGGGACTCATTGACAAGATGAATGAGAAAGACGAAAAACCATTAGTTTTATTCGCCATCTTTTTTTTTTTTTTTTTTTTTTTTTCAATAATCTCAATAATAGGTTAGGATTTTCAACCAAATCCCGAAAATCATATCCGACCGTTTAATCCAAGAATATCCGCATTCATTTGTGATGGGGAATTTGGATACTTCTTTGAAAAAGATTTGTTTTTTACAGTTTATCAACTCAATGAAGGTTATTTAAAGCCAGAAAATGTTTTTAGGAAGATTTTATTTTTGATGTAATAATAATTTGGTGATACAATTCTTACTAATTAACCCATTACGGGGGAAGATGATTCATGCCTTCCTAAGGATATTTGCGTGTAAGTAAGTATAACAAACTCAATTGGATTTGGAATTCGGCTCTCCGATTAACAATTCCGAGCCATTATCTATTACACTATCCGCATATCCAAGTTTTATAGCACTTGGTATTTCTTAGCGGTCACCCATCTAGATACTGACCAGGTTCGACGTTGCTTAACTTCAGTGATTGTAGGGGAACCGGTGTTTCAAACCGAAACGTAGTTTATACACTCTTGTCAAGAGGCTCGCATTTTTTTGGGTGGAGCGTTATATATCTACCTGCCACAAGGTATTCTCCACGCGTGCATGTCCTAGGCCCAGTTGGGTCGATTATATATTTACATGTCGGAAGCAGCCATTTACTTTGGGTGAAGCGCGGATCTGCATCTGGCTACTACGATGTCATCATCCAAGTCAACCCGCCGATACACCTTACATCTCTGAAACGTTCTGTGCAAAGTCAATTTTGGCAACATCTAGGTTGAATCGATATTTGTGAAATAACTTTTTTCATGTAGATGACTAAAGAAGCAATCTGAGACTTCATAAAGGCTCACATGTTTCTCCCAAAGACTCGATTGAAGAACTATTTTCTGTTATTTTTCTTTATTTTTGTTCATAGCAAGTATTAATCGTTATGGAAAATGATCAGTCTTTTTATTTGGATGTTTCTAAATTAGCTTTTTTTTCTTCTTCATAGATTACAAATAAAAACACCTTGAGACTTTCCTTTATCACGTGGCTTTTATTTTCCACCCTACAGCGCCTCTATACAGTCATAACGACTCAAGTCTCTCACTAATCTATCGCTATTTCCATGGATAATGGTCTGAGGTACTACCTTCCCTAATTTCACCAGTTCAGACATTTACATCTAACATTCGGCATGCCATATATATAGGGGGACCATCTTCGTTTTCTATTAGCAATAAGAAAGTTCAATTTGGGCAGTTTCCCATCTTTATAATCTGCACTTATTTCCACACGTCTCTATCCGACGTCTATAAAACAACCTTATTTAATAAAACTCTGTTTTGTGTGGCTCTTCGGCCTTGAATTGGGTGAACGTTTAGTGAAATAAATCAATTGTCATATGTTTCATTTCAACAAGTTTTCACGCCCGAATCTATCTTACATATTTATAAGTCTACCATTCGTCCTTGATTTGAATATTGCTGCCACATCTGGTCTGGTGCGCCTGCTATATATTTAGAAATGATTGACAAATTGCAAATACGAATCTGCAATGGTATTGGTCCTGACTTAGCACCTCGGCTTCACTCACTTTCCCACCGGCGTAATGTAGTCGCCCTCTGCCTTTCCAAAAATTCCTTGTAAACTTCGCATACACGGGGTCGGACAGCTGTCTACTTCCCCAGACAAGAATCTAGTCTTCGGCATAGCCTCGTCTGGATTCCTCTCTGCCCGAAAGTAGAGAGGCAGACGATCAGATTAACGATCTCAAATCATTAAGTACAGTAAGAGAGAGTGCTGTTTAGATAGTCTTAGACCAGTTTATCGTGTGGAGGTGTTCAGCTACTCCACAACAGAAGTATTTTAACAGATGATGGAAAATGCTACACCGAGATCCGAACACGCATTAGACTAGTGAAAGAAGAATTCCAAAAACTAAGCAAGGTGCTGAAAAACGGGAAAATTTTTCATTAGAACCAAAGAATAGAGTGATGGATTGCTATGTTTACATCCATCCTTTTATATGACAGTGGATGCTGGGCATCTGCGGATGAAGAGAAAACTGGAGACAACGGAAATGTGGTTCTACAACGAGTAAGCAACAAGTCTTAAAGAAAATGTTATATTCAGGATCAGCAAAAGATAGCTGAAATTCTTTGGAGATATAAAGAGTAAGGAGGGCTTGAAAAACTTAACCCTGTAGGGGAAAAATGCAGGGCCAGATGAGATGATGGTTTTCTAATCGTAGCTTAAATGTGGTACAAGAAAGAAAGTATGCGGCACCCAGTGAGAATCGAACTGACTATTCAATCGTATTTGATCAAGCAAGACAAGCTTGTTAACTATTAAACCACGTCGAAGTGACTAATTGAGGGCAAGGGAGATAGGTGAGCTGCCTACTTGACGATATTGTGTGAATAGATAGCAGAATGCGATAGGGGGGGGGAGAAATCTGCGAAGCCCCCCGCCCCCCGATAAATAGCAGTAGAGAACCGTGATCGTCTATGCCAGGCATTTTCACGCGTTCTTCAAAATTTAGATCGAAGGAGATTATTCTAAGCGCCATAACTTTAAAGTGTTAATTTAAGGGTATTTATGTCATGTGTTGGATAAATATCAAATGTAATATATATATATATTTAATTAATTCATCGAGTCCGATAGAAACCTCAACAGAATGCCGAAAGCACTGGACGGCCGTCTCGTCCTATATTCATCAACAGTGCGCATCCACTACCGTGAATTGAAACCCTGACAGTTGTCAAGCAAACATCATACCAACTGTTCCCTATATATATATATATATATATATATATATATATATATATATATATATATATACGATTGCTTCAAGCCGGGATCGAAACACGGCCGATTTGGCATCATTCAGAGATCTTACTCCGAAGATGTCAGCGCACGGTAGAGAGAAAGGAAGATTTCAATGTTTACTATACGAAATACACCAGTAGCGAGGATAGCTCAATTTGTACTTGAAGAGCAATACATTAATAGCGGCAGTAGCTACTATTTTTAAATTACCCTTATATATATATATATATATATATATATATATATATATATATATATATGTTTGTGTGTGCATAGGTGTGTGTGCATAGGTGTGTGTGCGCGCGTGTGAATTGGGATCAAATATGGATTAGAATCTGACAGAATGATAGAATAATGAACAAATAAGAAACAAATTTAACATGTCATCTTTTCTTTAAATTTTTTTTCTTCATTTCATATTTCGTGTTTGATGAAACTTAATGGCAAAACATGTTAAATATATAAATATTTCCTATTTGTTCCTTACTCTATCCTATCATTCACACACACACACACACACACACACACACACACACATATATATATATATATATATATATATATATATATATATATTTAATTAATTCATCGAGTCTGATAGAAACCTCAACAGAATGCAGAAAGCACTGGACGGCCGTTTCGTTCTATATTTGGGACTCATCAGCAGTGCGCATCCACTACCGAGAATTGAAACCCGGACAGTTAGGACGAAAAGGCCGTCCAGTGCTTTCTGCATTCTTTTGAGGTTTCTATCAGACTCGATGCATTAATTAAATATGATTATCAAATCCTCCTACTAATTACTATCTGTGTTTATCATCGCCTGAAACGGCTTCTAATGCTCCAGTTGGTAGCGGCTTGGTGAGAGTAGTCGTGGCTCCCGGGGGCACAGTCCTATGGTTACAGAGAAAACAGTAGAGTTCCGCCACGGAATATGTGAGCGAGCGGCGCTAAGTTGAGTCTGATTTGGAATCTCTTCGTCACCGAGGCCCATTTGGAACAGTTGGTATGATGTTCGCTTGACAACCTAACAGTTAGGGTTTCAATTCTCGGTAGTGGATGCGCACTGTCCCAAATATGGCACGAAACGGCCGTCCAGTGCATTCTGTTCAGGTTTCTATCAGACTCGATGAATTATTTTAAATATAATTATCAAATCTTCCTGCTAATTACTATATATATATATATAAGCAAATATATGGATATAAATCCGACAGTATGAAGAAAAATATATACGGAAAAAACAAACAAAAATCCTTATATACTGTTTTAATGTTAATATGTCAACGTCGGACGTTTCGATCTAATAAAACATCTTCAGGACATATTCATAAATTATAACATTTTAATATATAATTGTCATGTTGTATTGATAATGTTATAATGTTATATATATATATATATAAACCAACTTGAGGAGGATCGTTTGGAGACACTATTTGGACCAATTCCCTGTATCCCAAAAGTGTGGTTGGTTCTACACAAGCTTTCACCCCTATAATCAAATAATATGTGCGAATAGCCCGGCTCGTTTCTACAAACTTAGTTGCTAGACCCTCATACATTGGAAATACCATGAGTGTTCTTTTTACACATAAAATAAAATATAAAATAAGCTGAGAGGTCATAGTCAGCAGAACATGAACATAATATATTGAAATACTGTAATATTAAAAGATGATAATTAAAATCCTTTATACCTCATCAAAATCTATGAAGCGAATTTTAATTACCATCTTAATATTATTGCGTTAATAATATATGTGATGAAATATAGTTTTAAGGCATGCTATATTTCTGGATTAAAGTGCTCAATATCAAGGAAAGAACATTTTATTTTAACTTTCTTCAGACAGACAATTTTTTTTAACTACAATATTTTTAAGTTAAAGACAGACACAAAGAGATCCTGTTTCATCCAGTTGTTTGTAGATTAATCATTTATATTTCAGCCTTTTTTAAACAAACAATATTTCAAGTCTTTAAAAATATTTTTTGCCATATTTAAAAAAAATATTTTCAAGTGAAAATGATTTAAAAATACTTTTGGCATATCAAAAATATTTTTAAGTTAATTTGATTTGAAGTTCAAGTTTATCCCGGAAGTTCTATTCCTATTAAATGCTGTAAACAATCAGCAAAACATTAACCACGAACTTGTAAATCAGACCAGTGATGACACGAACGAATTGAAATATTTAACTGAATCATAATAAATTAACTTTCATTGGAATGTTGAAATAAACTTCAATATTTTGTAATCTGAACCGTCAGTGACCCAATGGGTCACAGGTAGTTTAGTATAAATATAAAAGTAGACACTGAAGTCAAAAACCAGAGACAACACTAATAAAACCTAAAGTGCACCCAAGACCATATAGAATTAAAGATTAAACCTAATGTTGAAATAGTTCTTTTTATCCAAACCCATCTTCCATAGAAATTATTCATATATTTTTTTCTATTCTTGCTAATAATGTCGATTATATTCTTGATCTATAAATTTTGTTTTTGTACATTTCAAAATATATGACATTCCGGACAAACTAATATAAAGTTATTTATTCTTCACCGAAAATACTGCTGAATGAATGCTAACCATTTAGGCGTGAAATCTGTAGCTAATGACATAAAATTTATTCCTAGTTACTCAAAGACACCATTAAAAACATCTGAGTACTTATAATTCCAAGAATAACTCCATCTAGTAATGTCTTTGCTAGTTCGATATTAATAGGTACCTCGAAACCGGATTTCGTTTCTGTTTTCGAACAAGCACGACATGGAATCTAAGACTGGAATGACGGTTATTCGTTCAAGAGGCGGGGTTCTACATCAGTTGGATTTTTTCTTATTGGCGAAATCTTTAAAAGATTCTTTCAACAAGGAATATAAAAAAAATAGTGTCACAGAAGGGCTTTTTTGCCGTTGCCAATCGTTAGGAATATATTTTAACAAATAAATGTAACAAGAATGATTTCCCAAGATGTGGCATTACTTGCCGTACAAATTAATGGACCTATTTTATTTTGACATTTATTTTATAAGATTAAATCAAATTTTATAAATTATTTATTAATGTTTCTTTCATTTCAATTTTAGTTGCTTTTCAACGCAGCGTCTCAAACCATCAATCTACGACAGTGAGTAAAAAGCACAGATCATAAATAAAGAATTAAAAGTACTTATTCTTTATTTCTAATTAGAATGATGATCTGGGAAGGATGGGTGAAATATAACTGTAATTAAGATATGAGAAACTAATCAAATATTAATAATGTCTGTCCGTCAGTGCGTCAATTTAATTATAAGTTATGGTAAAATTGCTAACGTAATAAAAAGTAACAAAGATTAAGATTAAATGAATACTAACAGAAAATAAAAATATGGCTGACAACGCATTATCCAATAATATCTTTACGACAATATTATACTGATATAATAAATAGTAGTTAAAATTAAGACAAAGCAAATAATCAATAAATTAGCAATGCTTGATCTAATAAAAACAACTCAAGATAATATTGTACTAAAGTTAAATGAAATTAAGAGGTAAAAAATATTAAAAAAAATTAAACGTGGTTGACAATGCATTATCCCATAATATCAATTCAAGTTACTATTACTACTAGTGTAGTAAAAAGTAACTGAATTTAAGATGCGAGAAATATTAGCAAACTATAATCATCACTGATAATGCATTATTCAATTTAATATTACCATTAATGTAATAAAAGTTAACTGAAATTAAAATGAAATAAATATTGCTCAAAATTAATCATGGCTGATAATTCATTATCCCATAAAAACAATTCAAAACAATATTACTACTAATGTAACAAAGATTAATTGAAATTACAATGCAATAAAAAGTAGCTAAAATTAAGATGCAGGAAATATTATTAAAGAATAATCATGGATGATAATGCATTATCCAGAATAGCAATTCTAATTAATATTACTACTAATATAATAAAAAGTAACTGAAATTACAATGCGAGAAATATTAGCACTAATAAATAATGCCATAATAGCAATTCTAGTTAATTTTATTACTAATTGTAATAAAAGTTAACTGATATTAAGATGAAAGAAATATTAGTCAAAATTAATCATGGCTGACAATGCATTATCCCATAATAGCAATTAAAGTTAATATTACTACTAATATAATAAAATGTAACTGAAATTACGATGAAAGAAGCGTGAGTAAAAAAATCAACAATGATTGACAATACTTCGTTTAATAATATGGATCCAACGTAATATTACTACTAATGTAATATAAAGCAAACTAAATGACGTTGCATTAATACTTGTTAGACATGAATAATACCTAATATATTTTTACACTTCACTAAGAGGTTGTTTAGCGAATGTTAACAGTTTAGATCCTAGACATTCAAGGACACCATAAAAACATCTGAGTACTTATAATTCCAAGAATAACTCTATCTAGTAATGTCTTTGTTAGTTCGATATTTATAGGAACGTTAAAACCGGATTTCGTTTCTGTTTTATAATGGGTACGACAAGAAACTCAAGACTGGAATGACGATTATTACCTCAAGAGGTTGAGCTCTAAGTCACATTGGTATTTGCAATATGGCTGAATCGCATAATGTAAATCAAGTGAAATGGGTTTCTGGGCTGACATGGCAAAAAAAAAAAAAAATGGTTGTTTATAGGATCGTACTTTTTCCTAAAAGATGGATGGCCTCGGAAAGGGTTTACTCGGACGAGGAATGTTTTCGATGTTGACACAAGTTGTTGTTTGCTACAAAACGCAGAAAATGTTAGGGTTGTGTCGTTCAGAATGACGAGCGTTCGTGGAATCACAACTCGAACGCGAGCTAACCGATACACGTTATGGTGATTCAATGGGTTAATTAGAAACGAGGAATCGCGGGCCATTTAAGAGAAACGAGTAATATGAAACGGAGAGAGAAGGGACAAAATAACAGGAGTAAGACAACACGTGCAAAGCGAATGATGGTCTCAGCGTTTTGAAGACATTACTCGCATAGAGGGAAAATATTAATATCATCTTGAATTTTTATTCGATGAAGAATTGTCAACCATTACTGATGCTTGACTAGTACTTCCTCCATCTAATTTCAATTGTTGTTCATCGCAACCCCGCCGATGACAGTTCTACAGCCGTTATTAACCAGAGCGAGTCTAAAATAAAAACTATCCTTTCAACGAGGCTCGAACTAGTAAACACGGGAAGACTATCTTAACAAGATACGCGCTATTTACACTCTTTAGATTAGGACTAATATCCTCATCTTTGTTGTTGTTATCAAGCAAGCAGACAGGTTAAGTTTAACGTTCTGTTCTCTACAGAGAATTGTCCTACGGAACAAAAGGGAATTAACGTTGATTAACACATTGGTTCGTGAATTTAGTGACACAGTATTTGTGAGTTCAATCCCTGGACCGGGCAGCGTCTACTTGGAATTGGTGGAAATAGGGAGGGCAGTAATTGAGCAGTAGTAAAAATATAAACTAGATATCTCTAGACATGAGATTTGGAACGAGAACTCAGTATATTAAATAAAAGGTTCATTTCGGTATTCCCTGTAAGTTACTTGGATCGATATACACCTGATGAAGTCCCGAGGGCACAATGATCGAAACGTTGTGATATTAAGAATGATGATGTTAATAGTTGGAATGTAAATAGGGGAAATAATGATAATTCCTCCCAAAAATTCAAACAGAAGATAATCTTATCCCAGGAGATTGGATGATACAAAGATGAAATTAAGATGATGCTTCAAGAAAACATGGTGCAGTCATATTTAATGTTACATTTACGTACTCTGACGCAAAGAATTTTTATAATAATAATAATAATAATGATAATATGGAGAAGAAGAAGAAGAAGAAGAAGAAGAAGAAGAAGAAGAAGAAGAAGAGAGACTTTATCTATGTAAAATATGTGTGTTTTTTTTAATTGGTCAGTGAAAAATGTCATATGCTATTTCTAACCTTAGGTCTCTGGGCGAGACCCGAAAAGAAATGTGTATACACCTGAAGTCAAAGGAAATAATAATAATAATTATTATAATGATAAATTATAGAGAAAATGACTACTAATATTTCTATAAAATAAAACATGGCGCAGTCATATTTAATGTTACATTTATGTACTCTAACGCCGAGAATTTTTATAATAATAATAATGATGATGATGATGATGATGATAATAATATGAAGAAGAAGAAGGGCTTTATCTGTGTAAAATATGTGTGTGTGTTTTTTTTCAATTGGTCAGTGGAAAATGTCATGATGCTATTTCTAACCTTAGGTCTCTGGGTGGGACCCGAAAAGAAATGCGTATGCACCTGAAATCAAAGGAAATAATAATAATAATAATAATAATAATAATAATAATATTAATAATGATAAATTATAGAGAAAATGGTTACTAACATTTCTATAAAATAAAACATGGCGTAGTCATATTTAATGTTAAATGTACGCTATTACGCTCCGTCCCTTTTGCTCTCGATATGTCCTATGAGTGTCAATTTTTCCAGGCCCTCTTTCCTCATTTTGTGTTTCAGAAATCTGGATTGACTCTTTCTGAATGCAAGCGTAAGTGTCCTTTTTGTTTCCATTTTCCCTAAAACTTCCTCGTCACTCATATGTTCCGTCCATGGTATTCTTACCATCCTTATGTATTTCTGTTGTCTCAAATATCCTCTTCAACTGTGAGGACTTCAGCATTCGTTGTCATATAGCAGTTCACTACTCTTTTCTTTGTTTTTAATGAAATTTTGTGAGTTCAGTCCCTGTCTGAGCAGTGTCTACTTGGAATTGGTGGAAACAGTGCGGGCAGTAATTGAGCAGTACTAAAAATATGAGCTAGGTGAGATATCTTTGTTTCTAATGAAATTTTCCTAAGCTTTTGGAAGGCATCTTTCGCTGTTTCGATGCACCTTTGGATTGGGGTGTTGCATCTCCACTACATTCAAAAATCGGTCATTTCTTAAACACAGCCATAAATATCGCTGCGTTTTCCCCTTTCAGAAAGATTTAGGTGGGTTTTTATATATGTAATAATGAGAAGGATAATTTGACAAATTCGTTTAAATATATCCTACTTCTGATATTATATAGATACTAGAAATACCCTTGAAAAATTAACGATTTTGATATTTCATTTTCTGATGAATCTTAATTGAATGATTTCATAAGCTCTTTACAAGTTCCAAGACTATAAAATACCTGTGCAAATTCCCCCATTCCAAATTTAAATATTACAGTTCAGGAGTAAAAATGTAGATCATCATTTAAAGAAGTAAGAAGGTACAAAAGAAAATATTAAAAAATGACATTTTCTTCATTTCACGGAAGCAGACGTTAAACACATGAGAGCATTATCACTTATTTCTTTCATGTTTTTTCTTTGTTTTTGTTTGTTTGTTTGTTTGTTTCTTTCTTTCTTTCTCCTGCGTACATTTACTTCTGTTTTTTTTCTTTTGTTTTATTTTCTTGATAATTTTCGTTAACCTTTAGGAACTGATTTTTTGGAATCCGTTTTTTTTTTTTTTTTTCAATTATTCTTGCAAATTTCTGAATGTTTTTCTTTTCTTTGGCAAATTCTTCTGATTTTCCATTTTGTCGATTTAAGCATCCTTATATTTCTTTTTGTCTATAAAATTTTGATTTTCATTTTATTTAGTTCCATCTGCTGCGACTGTTTCTCTTTTCTTTTTCTTTGTCTTTCTTTACATTTACTTAATGGTTAGTTCCTTTCTTTTAAAAAAAAATCCTCCTCTTTCTTTCATTCTCTCTCTCTTTTCCTTCCTTCCTTCTTCCCTTTGATATTTTTTTTTACTTCTTTTTCTCTTTGTTTCTTCTTGTCTTTCTCTTTTGTTTCTTATCTCTTTATATCATTTTATAATGTTTCTTCGTATTACCACATGTGGAAAATTCAGAAAAATATGAAGATTTAATTTTTAGCGTGTACGATTTCACCATAATTCTTCCTTGGTCTAAAGTATGCGAAAAAAGCCCAGAAGTAAAATTCCAAAAATGAATAATTCTAATCAAAATGCTTTCATACTTACTTACGTACTTTCTTTCTTTTTTTTCTCATTGAAACTAAACAGAACCCTAATATGTTTTTCCGTCTTTCTTCCCGATTAAAAAAAAAAACTGAATAGACTATTCTTTATGAGCTATTGGCAGGGCGTAACGTACGTGCTAACTACCTAACTAAGTGAAAAACAGAATTTTAACTAGCAAAATTAAACACAAAACCGAACCTGTTCAAGCAAACAGACTAACATTTCAGAATACATTTTACAAAACAGATTGTGTTAAAATCAAAACGTATGTAAAAATAAATCAAATGCTGCTTGTGACAAACGTTATATTGTCAAAACTATTAAAATGAAAGCAGGGAAGGAGTTCAAAAGCACAATAGTACACAATAAATGTGTGAGAAGGTTGATCAAGTAGGCATGGGAATTATATTTGACTATGTAAATAAAGTTATGCAGCCAAACTTCTTCATCTACGTGTCATGTCTATTCTAGACGTGGACGATCATAGATCGACACAATTTCTACCCTTAGTATCTCTTACTAATGTCTATCTTTTTACTATCTCTCCTATTCCTGTTCTGCCAGCCATTTACACAAGCTCATGTCATAAACAATACTCTGTCTCTGCACTGTCCTTTTTGTCTTCGATATGTTCGGTGAGTGTCAAATTCTCCAAGTCCGCCTTCCTCAGTATGTGCCTCGGAAATTTCAATTGTCTCTTTCGTTTTCTGAGTATAAGTGGAAAGATTCAGATTCTCAGTGAAAAACAGAGCAAGCAATAACTGAGCAGCACAAAAAAATAAGTAGTGGACGATGAGACATGCGCAGTGACATCTCAACTTCAGTCACTTTCCCACCGGCGTTTCATAACTTCCCTCTGTCTTTTCTATAAATATTTTCATGGCAGTTGTTCTAATGAGCCCCCCCCCCTCTTGGTACCTCGACCGCATGAATTTAAGCAACGAGGTATCATTGTTTTACTGTTGGATTAGCAAGATGTAAGCCTAAATTTTGTTCTAATAGTTTCTTTTCTCGCCCTACTCACTTATAGTTTCTTGCTTTCCTACCGCCTATAATCTTCAAAAATGTAAATGTCAATCGCCATCTTCTGTCTTCTTGTACCCTGTTCTTTTATTGTCCTTTATCCTCATTAAAGTTTTCTCATTTTCTTTCTCTATCAGTAACCCCTTACGTCATAGTGACATTATCGTCTTGCTTGGGGTGAAATGATTAAAAAAAATATTTATTAGGATCAAGAAAATTCACTCTATCATATCAGAGAAAGCGGAGTAGACGACTTGTTGAATGATCGCTCAATCTGATAACTGTGTTTTTTGAGTCACCAAATGCATTTAAGATGTTTCTTCCTCTGTTGTATTTTTTATGTCTTCCAGATGAAACTCATTAGACAACCGCCATTTTATTTCTGTTGACAATGCGCATGCGTCCAAATATGTTCCTGATGTATCATACCATATCCCAGAATTATCTCATCTGTTTTCTTCCATTTTTTTTCCTTTTGATACGAGCCTTAGAATTGCGTGTATATGGCAGTAGAGTAATGTTCACTTGTCAAATCCGATTTATCAACTGTAAGAACAAAATGTCAGCATGTTGTTATGCTTCAAGAAGGCGCAAATTTAAGAGTGATCGTTTTAGAATGGCTGTCTTGGTTACAGACCTCCAATTTTCATTTTAGAGCTGTGAAAATGTTTTGGATGACTGCTTTTGAAGTATCGTTGTTACATCCAACGTCTCAACCTTATGATTTCGCGTTGTATGTAGTCGATCTTATTATGATTAGGTTAAAATACCTCTTATAAACAAAAGACTTAAAAGATATTCAAAATGATTTTAATCAAAAAAAAAAAAAAAAAAAAAGGAAAAAAAGATTTACAAGATATGGAAATATACTTAAGTATATTTCTAGATCTTGTAAATGCAGGTGATCACGAGGGCTCTATCCTTGCACCTACGTTGTTTTCAATTTTCATAAATGAACTTCCTGATGTCATCAGTTTTCAACTCGTTATCTATACTGATTGAAACAACTATTTAATCCTGTCTTAATACTAATTTCGATAAGTTTCGATAAGTAGGTGATATAAAAAAATGACCTAAAATCTGTTGTTAAATGGGGTAAGGAGTGGTTTGCTAATTTTAACGCCCCAAAAACGAAACTGATCTCTTTTAATCATTAGAGAAAACTCTTCTTACCTTCCATCAACATGGCTGATGCTAACCTCCATGAGAATGTGACTTATTGCGCCTTCTCAGACTAATGTTTTCAGTTAACATGAAGTCGAAAAAGTATACTGAATCAATTGCTAAGTCTACAGCTAAGAAAGTTGGTTCAATATGTCATGCTAGACATTTTTCTCGCCAGAATCTTACATATTTATAAGTCTATCATTCGTTGTTGATTTGAATATAGCTGCCACATAAGGTTTGGTACTCCTGCTGTATATTTAGACATTCTTGATAAAATACAAAGTATAATATGCAATGTTAATTGTCCTGACCTGGCATCTCGCCTTCACTGATTTTCCTACCGCTGTAGCGTAGATTCTCTGGGTCTTTTCCATAAATACTTTCATCGTAATTGGTCTGATGAACTTTACTCTCTGACACCTAGACTTCATGAATTTAAGCGCAATACTTGATTGGCGGCAAGGTTTCGTCAATTTACAGTTGAAATGACTAGATGTAACTCTAAATTCTAAGCTAACATTTTTTTTCTATCGCACTTCTCGGTTGTGGAAACTGAATTCCGGTTTCTTGCTTCCCAGTCAACTTTGATCTTCAAAAATTGAAATGCAATGTCAATCGTTAACTCCTGTATTCTTAATAATTATTCTTTTATTGTCTTCTCTCCTTAATAATAGATTTTTATCATATTCTGTTCCGTAACTCCTTGCATCTTAGTGGCTTTATTGCCTTACTTGGGGTGAAATTATTAAAGAAAAAATTGTTAGATAAACATATATGTCGTTGATGACTATCTTCTGTAATACAAATGGCAAAAAAAAAAACACAATCAAATGAGAGTCGTAAAAGTAAATCGGGCGTTAATTTTGACTCATTGTTCATATTAGATGTTTACAAAAGTTTCCGATGTTCTGCGTGTGACAATAAACTACTCGTTCTCGGTATGGCGATAAACTATATACGCGTACCGGGTAAGACGATAAAGTAGGTCCAACAGGAAAGCCTCTGATCAGGAGGTTTTGAGGAGCGTGGAACCACCTCTTAATTGCTGGTGTTCCCAGGTCCACCCTGACCCGGGGTGGTAGAACCTGTTAGCTATGGGCAAATAGTTAACTCACCACCCAAACTTGGATCAAAATTCTATGAAAGTATAAAAATAGCTTTATAATACCAGAAATACTTTGCAAAAGAAATTATTACCAGCAATAATATTTTTGAAAGAAAAAATATTACCAGCAATACTTAAATAAAAAAAATTACCAACTATACATTTTTTGAAAAAAAATATTACCAGAAATAGATTTTTGAAGAAAAAAAATATTACCTGCAATACTTTCTTGGAACAAAATATTACTAGAAATAAAAATTGTCGCCATTGAATAAACCATTGAGGTTGACATGCCATAAAACAAAACAAACCAAACTAAACCCAAAAGTTTCCAGTGCCTTCTTAAAAACAAACAACTGTTTACTGAATACCAGTTTTGAGTTTTCTATAATGCGTGTTCATTTATCATGTCTTCAGAAAAAGATGTTACTAGACAAAATACACGTGTGACATTGCATAGTACTCCCTTTTAAATTCGACCAGACAGCAGCAGAAGCGAAGAAGATGATTGATGAAACTTCTGGAGATGGTTTGGTTGGAAGCAATACTTGTCATGAATAGTTTTCAAGAACGGTATGATACGAATTGCAAAAAGATGTGTACTGACAGTGTTAGAAGCAAATGAAATGAACTAAATGAGAATGGAAATTCAAAGCGGGACTCATTAAGAGAATCTTAAGTGACATCAGTAAATGAGATCATCCCAAAGAATAAACGAACCAAAGACGTTAAGCCAAAACAGGAATGGATGACAGATGAAATTCTCGGCATGTTAAAAAAGAGACAGCAAGCAATTGCAAGGTTTGGTAAAGAATATACTACATTATATAAATAAATCGAAATGAGAGATAGGATTTGTGTGTGTGTGTGTGTGTGTATATTTAATGCATTTATATGTAGAGGCGTGAACGTATATACATGTTTTTTTAATTTCGTTTGATTAAGAGTATAAGGTTAGACTTAAAGATTTATATAATAGTAAGAATAATGAATATATATATATATATATATATATATATATATACATTAGAAACAGTAATATAAGTCGTAAGTAAGGTTTAGTTATCGAATTATGGGATTGGTATACAAAACGTAGACACATCGGATTCAACTATGCAAGAACATGTCCAGCTTACCTCGTTATGGATTCCAGGGAAATAGCTCGAATCAAAACCGGATGGAACAAAAAGACAAAACATTATATAGGAGGGAAGCGTGAAAAGCCTTTATTTCATTGGCTGACGTTGACTGACGTATGTCAATTAGTACGTTCGGACGCCATAGCTGAATTTTTTTTCTCGCAATGTCGATGTGCATAGCACGACGCTATCATGGGTGGTAGCCACATGTTAGGGTACAAATAGGTAACCACCAAACACTATGAAAGTATAAAAATACATTTTCATAGTAAAAATACCAGCAATACATTTTTGAAGAAAATAATTATCAGCAATGCATTTTGGGAAATTAAATTACTAATGCTCCTAATAAAATTTAATTTCGGCATTAAATGACCCATAAGGAGTTGATATGCCGCTAAACTCTCGTCAACTGAATACGTCAGAGAACTCTTCAACGACGAAAGAGCAAAACCTGCAACAGACAAAGATATGGAAGGTCAAGAAATAAAGTCTGAAGAGACATCAGCACTTTATAGGATTGAATTGGACCAAAGCAGCAACAGCAGATTGTTCTAGAGATTTCATCAGACCTATTCTGGACGTTGGCGATCATGGCTCTCCACAATTTCCTGTGTTTTGTAGCCCTTAGTAAAGTATCTTTTTGTTATATCTCCTAATCTCTGTTCTGCCATCCATTTACACAAGCTCGCTATGTAGGTATTTGTTGATGTCCTCTTTCTCTCCTGCCTTCTTTTTGTCCTGTGAGTATCAAATCTTCCAAGCCCTCTTTCCTCATTATGTTCATATGAAATTTCAACTGTCTCTTTTTGATGTTAAGCAGCATTGCCCTTTCTCTTTCCATTTTTCTCTAAAAGGAATAGTAAATGAAATATACCACAGTGGTGGTATACAGGAAAACCTTACTAGACACATTATCATCGTCCTGCAAAAGAAACCAGGAATAAACGAAGAGCTATGAAGGAAGCTGTAGAGAGCCATGATTGCCCACGTCTTGAAGGGTCACGGCACATACAAGAAGAAATTTGTATATTTGATTTAGAAAACAAACCGCGCGTGTAGAAACCCTAAGAATTTGGAAATGATAACTTGTAATTTTTTGTGGTTACATAGCCCAATTCAGTTTAATGTTAGCTAATTGGCTGAAAAAAAAAATTGATCTACATCACTCAATCCTTGTAAGGCGGGAGAAAAGAATAGCGAACGAACAAAATGGCGGCAAAATGATTGCCACGTGAATTGTCAGAGCGAAGCATTGAACAATGTCTCATCAACCGCATTTCATTTTTTGTCAAACATGAAAATACCAAATCAAATGTCTAAACCATCTGACATTAGATATAAACGTTTTAAAAATACAGTAATGATGTACTTTCGGGCAGAGGCGTCTTCTTCTTTTATGTGTCGTGTCTTTTCAGGACGTAGCCGATCATGGCTCTCCACATCGTCCTACCCTTGTTCTCAATAAGTTTTATCTTTTTGCTACTTCTCCCAGACCTTATTCTGCCATCCACTTGCTTAAGCCCACTATGTCATGCCTTCCTTTCCCTTGTCCCACTTTTCCCTCTATCCCTTGTGAGTATCAGATTTTCCAAGCCATCCTTTCTCATTACGCGTCCCAGAAATTCCAGATGCCTCTTCCTGATGTTAAGTATAAGTCTCCTCTTTATTTATATCCTCTTCCAAACCTCATCGTTTCTCACATGTTCGCTCCATGGTATCCTTAGTATTCTTCTGTAGAACCATAGCTCTGTTTGCCTCGAGTCTCTTCTTCATCATTGAGGAGACCGTCCAACATTCGCTACGTAAAGGAGAAAAATTATCATGTAGCAGTTCAGTACTCATTTCTTTGTTACTAACGGCATCCTCCTGCCTCGTAATACTCTGCCTAGCTTTTGAAATGCGTCTTTGGCCATCCCAATACGTCTTTGGATCTCAGCGTCGCACTTACCGTCCTCTGTCAGAACACTTCCCAGATATTTAAATTTCCGCACCTGCTTGATTTAAGTGTCCCCGACCTGTAAATAGCATTTCGGGACCCTCTTTTTACTGATGACCATGCATTGTCTTCTTGTAGTTTATGCTTAGTCCCTTCTTCTCGATCTCCTTTGCTACCTCCTGCGAGGAGGTTTTGTAATTTTCTTACCGTGTCTGCTATCAACACTGTGTCATCTGCATATCTTATGTTGTTAAAATTATGACAGCCAATGATGAATCCTGGTAAGATTTCCAGTTTTCTCAGAATTGCCTTGCTGTATAGATTGAATAAGTCCGGTGAGAAGACACATCCTTGCTTTACGCCTCTTTCTACATTTGTATATCATCTGAACTTATTTTCTATATCTATGCAAGCCGTTTTCTGCCAATATAGGTTCTTGATTATTCTAATATCATTCCCAAATATATCAAGGTTACTGAGCAGTTATTTGTGGCTTACTTTGTCAAACGCCTTTGCGTAGTCTATAAAACACAGGTGCACGTCCTTCTGCATTTATATTGCTCTTTCTGATAATATTCAATGTATGCATATCGCGTTCCTTTTTCCGGTGTCTTTAACGAAAACGCACTGTTCTTATCTCAGGTCTGATTAGTGTATATATTCATCGGTTAGATATAATTTACAACCATGAAGTTGTCGTGAGTTCAATCTCTGGATAAGGTAGTGAAACGATATACACTTGGTCATGAGAAATAACATCACAGACGCAAAAATAACTTCAATTATTAATCCACAAATAATGGACACCTGAAGGTAACCATATTGTAATTTACCTGTTTTTCACCACCATTGGGAAGTTAGCGTAAGATCGGAAGAAAGGTCAGCTGCCAAACTTTGATCATCAAGGCTTTTAGAGATGCGTCCGTATATCGTCGTTTCATCAGCACAGACTTTTACAAATGTTCGAAGTATATTCTTAGGTAGATCATTTATGTGTTCCGCGAAGTGGACGCCTGCGTTGATCGCCCAGGCCTCGGATAACTGGGCGTTAATTACTACCTTCAGGGATCTACCTGTTAGGAATGATTTTATAGTAGAGAAACCTTTCCAGTAATAACATAGCTGGGGAGCCTGTGTAGCAATCCTTTGTGCCACACCTTGTCGAAGGCCTTCAAGATATTTAAAGTCATGGACCTTGCGTTATGTGTCATCAAGGGCTTCATTAATTCTGTGTGTAATGGTATTTAGGAGATCAGTGGTCGGGCTGATCGAAATTCATACTGCTTGGCGCACATCTCCAGGTGCCCGAGGACCTTGTTGATTAAGACTTCAAAAAGCTTACTGATGATACTGAAGAGACGAAAGGGTCTATACTGGTAGGTGTGGCATCGGTTGCCCGTATACTTGAAGACTTTCCTCGGACTACATATTCACCGGACATGGTGTCAGTAGATTTGTTTCGATCGATACATCATTGCTTACATATACAACGATTTAAAGATATATTCGATGTCTGAAATCTCACTGGCGACTTTATTGCATTGAAACCAGTGTCGTGTCATCAAGAGAGAATTCCAATATTTATTGGCCGGACGGAACAGAAATAAAAGTAGAACATTTTGATTAATATATACTCGCAATTTCTCTGATGAGCTTTTTTTTCTCTGGCGTCTCGACTAGATGAATTAAAACGTGCTTCTAGATTGGCAACTCGGTCCCACCGATTGACTGTTAAAATAACTAAATGCAATCGCCACTTCCACTTCAACAGTTTATTTTGTCACACTTCAAACCGGTAGAACCACCTTCCGTTTCCTGGCTTCCCTGACAAGTACAATCTTCAAAAATTAAATGCAATAATTAACGGCGTCTAAGCGAGTATTGTTCGAAGGCGTTACTATTATTGTATTTAGCGCGCAAATGACTCTTTTTGAGTAATTTCAAGTCTACTTATTATCTCTCAGTTGCGTTTCTGTCTTTGGGCAGAGTGCACCCAGGGGCGACTCCGTCAAAGAACAGAGTCGCAACTGAAGAAAATTATACTGAGAGGTGCCGGCCCTGGGGAACAGCTGCCCGAGGCCGCGCCTTCTCATTGCAGTAGAGAGAAGGATCGGTGCACGCACCGAGGCCAGCATAACCGACGGTTGCGGGGGCTCGGGGAATTTTTGTTCCTTGCCCGGGTGCACGCGCTCGGGCTCCCCACATTAAACCGACCTTATGTCACAACCTGACCTTGTTGGGGGGGGGGGTGAATAAATATCTACTATTTTATTTATCTGCGATTTACAAAGTATCTCCAATAAACAGGCCTTACAAAAGTAGTGATTAGGGAAGCAGCCTCTTGAGAGCATGTTCCACAAGGTAGTGGTTTGTGGAAAGAATCTGTTTAAATCGAACTTACATTTCATCAGGGGAATATAAAGGAAATGATGGTGGTTCACTACAATGTGCGTGGTATGGCGGGTCTTAGCCGTGAAGGTTAGGTCTGGTGGAACTAAGTTCATCTGAACACTCACCATGGAAATAGCGATAGAAAAGTGAGAGGCTTGCGAAGTCTCGTCTATGAGGTAGAGATTGCTGAGTAGAAAATAATTTATCGCCTACAAGAACGCTGAGGACGAGAGTGGAAAATGAAGACTGGGCAGATACCGTCCATATATGTCAGCAGTACTCCTTATCTGGCTCTGGAAAAGTTAGAGGATAGCATTTGCTATTACAGGGCACAGGGAACAGGCCATTTTCCCAGCATCTTTAACCATGGATCGTATGTAAGAATTCCATTTGAGGTCTGAGTTGAAGTCGCAATTGGTTCTCAAGGCACAGGTTCTTTCTTAAATGTCGAGATAAAAAATGTATTATGTTGGTGCAAAAATAATGACGTAATAATGTCGTTTTTTTACGTTAAAAAATGACATTATTACGTCATTATTTTCGTTTTTTTTACGTTAAAAAATGACATTATTACGTCATTATTTTTGCACCAACTTAATAACATTACTCCAGCAGAAAGTAAACTTGAAATTGCAAAATTAATCAAATAGGATTCTCATTTTGTCTTGTTTCTATATAAAGTAAAACAAATTATTTACAGTTGACAAAAAATGGCTTACTTTTTTAATCCAACATTTTTTTAATATCATATTCACTACTTTTTATTTTATATAAGTGTATAAGACCTTAATTAAGCACCACGCTTACAATTTTGGGTGTTTTAAAATACAGCGTAATTATTTAGATAGGCACGGTGGAGTAATGGATAACAGCTCGGATTGGGGAATCGGAGAGCCGAGTTCGAATTCCAGTCGAAACCATTGCATTCACTTACGTGCTAATACCTTTGAGAAATGTATGAATACTCTTCTTCCCCAGATATGGGTAAATAGCAGCGCAGGCCGGGTTCTATAGCTTTACCGTAGAAAGATGTCAAACTACTGCGGGAAAAGAAATCTGCCTCGATATCGAAAGATACATGTATGGCCTAAGCGTGTATCACGTATGGCGCATGACTGACAGATCTTGGGATTTATATTTCCAAATCGGATCAAAAATGGAACATTGTAATGTGAATTTTATATAGAAAAACGGTAGTCATAGCGATACAGTGACTACAGTGTAACCCGGATATAAGAGAGTTGTCGGGACCGGAGAAGAAGTCTCTTATATCCGGGTTTCTCTTATATCCGGGTTTGGTCTAATTTATATACATTAACACAGGCTCTAATTTGGGACCAGAGAAAATCTCTCTTATATCCGGGTTTGTCTTATATCAGGGTTTCTCTTATATCCGGATTACACTGTATTTAATGCGGAATTAAAGATTTTATGAGATACAATAACGAAGGAATATACATTCAGTTATTAAAATGTTGTCTAAACATCAAAAGGCTTGTTCTTATTCCTTGAATTATTCAAAAGAATATATTTTAAATTAAACAATTCCACGTTATAACACTTTCCAGGAATTCCTCATTAAAGTAAAAAAAATAGCAAAATTTGTTAAATTTATAACGGCACATTTTATTTAATAATTTTCCATAGGAGATAAGTCTGCCTATTGCCCGGTTCATACACCTTCTCCAGTATACAGGTTTGTTTCTTGTTTCCTGTTTAGGATTGAGTTTTCGGTTCACTCTGCTAAAGTATTCTCATTCTCTTTCACTCTCAGTAACACATTGCGTTTTAGTGGCATTATCGCCTTTCTTGGGGTGAAATGATTAAAAAAATAAAAAAAAGGTTTAAGAGAATTCATCTCGTGCTTGAAGGATTAATCGAACGTATTACACTGCAAGCCTTGTGAACAAATAAATCAAAGTAACATACAATAAAAAAAAATATGATTTAAATTTGAAATAGAGGAGTCACCTGTAGTCGGGATCATCGAGTCAATTCGAAGGATCCTTTCCTTAGCTGCATAGTATGTCCTTCGGCAGGGCTACATACAGTTTTTCTTCGCCTAGGCCGGTTGTTACCCAAGGAGAAAACTGTTTGTAGAGAGATAATAAGTGAATTCATTACAGTAATAAAAGCAGATAAATTAAAAAGAATTTCATAATAAAAAAGGAGTAACAAAAATATATATTACCATAAAATGGTAATGCCGATTAATAACAGAAAAGAGGGAGTAACAAAAAAATATTACCATAAAATGGTAATACTGATTAATAACAAAGAAAGAGGGAGTAAAGAAATACAGTGTAACCCGGATATAAGAGAGTTGTCGGGACCGGAGAAGAAGTCTCTTATATCCGGGTTTCTCTTATATCCGGGTTGGGTCTATTTTATATACATTAACACAGGCTCTAATTTGGGACCAGAGAAAATCTCTCTTATATCCGTGTTTTTCTTATATCCGTGTTTCTCTTATATCCGGGTCTCTTATATCCGGGTTACACTGTATATATTACCATAAAATGGTAATAACGGTTAATAACAAAAAAGAGGGAGTAACAAAAACTATTACCATAAAATGGTAATACCGATTAATAACAAAGAAAGAGGGAGTAAAAAAATATATATTACCATAAAATGGTAATAACGATTAATAACAAAAAAGAGGGAATAACAAAAAATATTACCATAAAATGGTAATACCGATTAATAACAAAGAAAGAGGGAGTAAAAAAATATATATTACCATAAAATGGTAATAACGATTAATAACAAAAAAGAGGGAGTAACAAAAAATATTACCATAAAATGGTAATACCGATTAATAAGAAAGAAAGAGGGAGTAAAGAAATATATATTACCATAAAATGGTGATACCGACTAATAAAAATAGAGGGAATAACAGAAAATATATTAACATAAAATTGGTAATACCGATTAATAACAAAAAAGAGGGAGTAAGAAAAATATATGTTACCATAAAATGGTAACACTGAAATATAATAGCGATTAAAAACAGCTAAATCGGTTTTTGTCCTCTCTCATCAGAGCAAAAATCAAGGAGAAAAATCTGCACTACGACCAAAAATTATACAATTCAAACTAAAAAAAAATACCTTTTATGCCCATCAACCATTTTTGCTAAAAGAGAGGTGGCTGGTGTGACTTAATATACACTGATTGCAAAGACTTTCAAATGATAATGAATGATAGCCTTACTCAGCAGAGAATTCAGTAAATACACAAAAAGTAGAAAGGGTGTAAATCAAGGATGTGTCGTCTCACTATATTTATTCAAGCTTCACAGCCAAGTGATCCTGAGAGAATTAGAATTCCTGTCAGGATTTATTATTGGTGGATAGAATTTTAACAACATAAGATATGCTGATAACACCATGTTGCTATGAAACAAAGAAAGGAAACCGAAAGAACTCCTAGACAAGGTAGTAAAGGAAAGTGTGAAAAAGAACTAAACACCAATTGCTTGAAGACAGAATATATGGTTGTCAGGAAGAAGAACAGCCCAAGATATGAACTACAAATTAGAGATAACAAAATTACGTGAGTATAAAAATGCAATTTCTTGGGAAGTCTTTTAATAAAGAATGGAAAATATAAAAGGGAAATGCGAGACAGTTGAAATTTCGAGGACATATAAGGAATAAATAGGGATTAGAGAATATGACACACTCAGGAAATAGTGAGAGCAAGAGGGACATAGGGAAATGATTAAAATTGTGTAAATTGATGTCAGAACAGGGTGTGGAAGGAACAGCTATAAAGGATAGGAATTTGTGGAGAGCCATGATCGCCAACGGACCGACACGGCACACAGAAGAAAAATAAGAATTTATATATATGGTCGGTCAGTCACTCGTGCAAAAAATGACAAATCAACATTGCTTACCATCTGTGATCAGACAGGAACCATGATTTGAAAAAAAGATAAAGAAAAGTAAAAGAAAAAAAATACCTAAATAAAAAACTGCAGAAAAGAAGAAAAAAGACATTAGTAGTTAGTGAGATTTGGGTCAGTGTTTCCCATGTCATTCTCGTGAGATTTGATAGATGGATGGTAAAAAAAAAAAAAAAAAAAACGGAAGAAAAAAGTTTTTATAAAGAAATATAGGATACACGGCACGAGAAGCTGAGATAAAGACGTCAATGTGGTGGGTGAAAATATTTAATGCAAATGTCTGCCAAAATGGCGTGGTAGCCAGCAGCACTGAATCTATTAGGTGGCCTGACGATTGCATCTAGCATGAAACAGACTGTCGCCTCTAAGTGTTGACTTCTATGTTCACTTTTATATTTACACACGCTCTATCGCTGATATTGAGCACTTTATCCCATAAATATAGCACATCTTAAGACTATATTTCTTCATATATATATATATATATTTTCTATATTTTATTTTATATTTTTCTATATTTTTCTATATTTTATATTTTTCTATATTTTTTCTATATTTTATTTTATATTTTATATATATATATATATATTTTTCTTCATATATATATATATATATATATATATATATATATATATATATATATATATATATATATATATATAGGTTGACCTATCGTCCAATTCACACTACAACCCCATCTATTGAACAGGAGAAGAGGTTTATCCCTTGTTTCTTGTTTAAGACTTGGTTTTCGTTACCTTCTAAAATATACTTCAAGTCAATAATTCTGACGTCTCCACCTAAACTTTAAGACGTTATTTATTATCTTTTGAACAGGGGTAAAGTTCTTTCCCTTGATTCTTGTTTAGGATCGAGTTTCCGGTTTCTTCTAAAATTTACTCATTCTCTTTCACTTTCAGTAGCTCCTTGTGTCTTACTGGCAGTATCGACTTGCTTGGGATGAATTGATTAGTACACACACATACATACACACACTTTTATATATATATATATTTATATATATATATATATATATATATATATGACGCCTTTATCCACTGTGCCATAAAGGCGTTAGTTAGATCCAGTGACGGGACCCAAAGAGTGTGAGTTCATTACCTGGTTAAAGCGGTGGAGAACTCGGAGAGGGGAATTAACAGGTGATGACTGATAACTGACATCCATAAAACATCCACGTGGAACTAGAACAGTCTACCCCAGTGAGCGAAATAAAGGGTTCAGTTTGACATTTCAACCACCTGAAGAAGGCCGGAGCGTACAACGGCCGAAACGTTGTAATAAATATGCGACAAAGATGAGGACAATAGTCCAAATAATGTAAATAGTATATACGATTGACTTGTTTTTTTAACGGTATATCAACTACTTATGGATCATTTAATGCTGAAATTTAATTTTCTTGGGGGCCTTTGAAGAAATTAAAAAGTAAAAGAAGATATATGTTATTCTGCTTTCCCAATTGAATACATGGTAAATGCTACTCAGATTTTGTGTATATACATGTTTGTGTC